>CAXAJV010000834.1:2500-7500 GCA_963969225.1 Xylocopa violacea
GGATAAACGGATCCTCCCGAACACTACATTTCCCAGCGGCGGAACCGCGGGATTCAGTGCTGGGCTCATTCCTGTTCGCTCGCAGCTACTAAGGAAATCCTGGTTAGTTTCTTTTCCTCCGCTTAGTAATATGCTTAAATTCAGCGGGTAATCTCACCTAATCTGAGGTCGTCTCTACGTGAAACACGAAATTCGTTCGTGCCGTGAAGCCGCTTTTTTTTTTTTTGCACTGCGAGACACGTTAAGGAACCCGCGTCTATTTGGTCAGAGAGAAGGTATTATAAATCCCGTTTTCTTTCGGGAAAACGGGAAAAAAAAAAAATTCGACAACATACAAGAGAGATGATTACGGAGCTTCGACGCACGGGGACGGCAGACGACGAAAAGAACTTTCGT
This sequence comes from Xylocopa violacea, assembly GCA_963969225.1. Lineage (NCBI taxonomy): Eukaryota > Metazoa > Arthropoda > Insecta > Hymenoptera > Apidae > Xylocopa > Xylocopa violacea. The sequence continues at coordinate 2,897 of CAXAJV010000834.1, forward strand.
CGTCTCCGACGCAGCGATCCTTTCATTTACCGCTCGATTACCACAAAACTCCGCCGTTCTTCTCGGCGAAGCGTTTTGCGCACCGCGCCAATGTCATTCGTGTCGGTTCTCGGATTCGTAATGCATACGAGACCCTCGCTGGACAACCAAGTTGCCGGCGATTTTTAACATCCGTCCTCTCTTATCGTAGCTATGAACGATTATAAATAATTCCAGCGGTTCCACCTTCCGCGCGTAACACGCAGAGATCGAAACGGAGCGGCTCCTTTTCCCCGATTTATCACCCTGATCCGTCGGAACGACGGATAGGCCGAGTTGGAGCGCGCCCACGCGAATCTCTCTGCTGCGTGGAACGGGAAATAAAAAAAAAAAGGAACGCACGCGTGGAATTACATAACCAAGCTGCGCTTTCCGGGGACTGGATGACCGGCTTTTTGATCGCGCGGTCCCGTCTCGACAACGAAGGACATGGGGTGACCAACAACTTGTGGCACCGAGCAGCACCTCGTCGAAGTATAACTTCGAGCCTCGCCAATGGGGTGGGCACAATCTCTTCCGTATCTACTTCTCTAAACGACTCTCCTCGTTGCGCGTGGCGTTACCGATTCGAGTTCTGTGCTTCGGAATCTGCGGACGCGCGTCACAGGCCAGAAACGTTACAATCGACCATATATATATATATACCAAATGTTCCGATCGACACCGGGCTGACAGACAAGGCAGCACACCGAGGACGCACGGTAAATTCGAGTCTCGACGAACGTGGCTGGGGTCAGATTCGAACATCCCAAGATCATCAGCGTTCGAAGAGGAAATGCGTCCCCGTGCGCGCGTTTGTCTGTGGTCCCCCGACAATCGACGGCATATGGAAATAAAATTCGAGATCGACTTCGGCAACGACGGCCTATATACATTGTATGTATTCGAGTGACGGTCCGCTCAATTTCTTCCTTACACAAAACATGGTATACGCGCACAACGCGCGGAGAGAGCAGAGAGAGAACGGGTTATTCTGATGATTGAACGCAACAACACCCTGGGCTGTGCGAACTTCGAACGATCGGATGCGCATCATCGTCCCTCACGTTACGACGATGTCGCTCGCTCTCTCTTTCTTGTATATTCTCTTCTCTCTCTCAGACCGAGTTCCCAACAATTCGATTCTCTCAGTCTTGCGGCAAAAGAAAAATTCATTTTAAACGACGTCGAGCGCGCGGCATATCAATCGTGCGTTAAAGAGACGCGCGAAGAGTGGTCATGGTGTGTGGCGGGTGTGCGAATTTGGAATACGGAACAAAAATCGGCAGTCGAAACACGAAGCGGTTCCCCGTGGGCGGTCGTCCGGTTAAACGAACGACTCACGACGCCACGAAGAACTCGCGCGAGTCCGTGATCGACACCGTCGATTTCCGTGAACCCGTTTAACGCACGCCGCACGCGCGCACACGTTACACCAGTCGCATATAGTCTCGGGGCAACGGCCACAGACGACTCGGACGAACGTCCAACGATCGCTCGTACGTCGCGTATCGCTCCTCTTTTTCCCTTTCGGTGCGCCCCGAACTCAGAAACGTTCGTAAATGGAATTCGAATGAACGACGGGCGGGCAGATTCGAGCACCGGAGAGAAAAGATTCGACGAAACGCAACGCAAGCAGTATTCTGGTTACGTGAACGACCCTCAGCTAGGCGTGGTCCAGGAATTGTATCCGTGGACCGCAATGTGCGTTCGAAATGTCGATGTTCATGTGTCCTGCAGTTCACACGTTGACGCGCAATTAGCTGCGTTCTTCATCGACCCACGAGCCAAGTGATCCACCGTTCAGGGTAATCGTATATGTATATTTTTTATTAATTGTTAAGTCTCTTCGTACTAAGTTTCGAACAAGTCGAGACCCAAACGTCTCCGGCGAAGGAGACGCGGGCGTCGCCCGAATTCTCGGCGACACGATACCGTCCTACGGATGAAACGGACACGCCTGTTTCAGGGTGTTTAGGATACATCCTTTCGGATTCACGCCAGTGTGCCACGCGTCCAGGTAGATAAAATTTTTCGAAAATTCGTTAGGACTCTTCTTCGCGCGTATCGCGCAGACCCTCGAGGCGGTCCCCCCTTCCTCCCGACAACACGAAGCGAGCTTGTAAAATTCGATCTCGCAACGGCGGGTTTATTAAGGGACTCTCGACAACGAGGAAGAATACGCAAACGCGAATATATCGTCGTCCCCTCTGAACGAATGGCACGTGGAAGTGAATACAAAAAAAAAAAAAAAGAAAGATATCCAACACCCATCGGCGTATTGCTTTCGAGAAGTTGACGACGTTCGTACAGGTAAGTCGTAAAATATCGATGGGACTCGCCGTGAAACCTCGAAGCGGTCTATAATTTTACCCACCCGACAACACGAAGCGAGCATAAAAAATTATTCGATCTCGCAACGGCGGGTGTGTTTCCAGACTCGCGACAACGAGGCTTCGCTCGGCGAAGCGGTCCCCTCTGAACGAACGACACGATCAAAACCCGAACACAGGTGCGTGGTACAAGTTCCTCAAATTCCACGATCCACTGCACGATCTGTGCTTCAGAGCTCAGGTGATAAAAAAAAAAAAAAATTCGTTGGGGACTCGGCCGCCAAAGCCTCGAGCGGTCTACCGTTTTTCCCCGGCAACACGAAGCGAGTATAAATTATTCGATCTCGCAACGGCCGGTTTCTCAGACTCGCGACAACGAGGCTATGGCAAAAAGCAAGTCCCCTCTGAGCTTGCAGCACAATTGTGAAACGGGAAAACGAACAAGTACCAGCGGCGTATTGCTTTCACGCAGAGACGCAAAATAATGGTACACACTCGACCTGTCGAATATGCAAAGTCGACGACATAACTTACCGTTCGGGTAAGAAAAATTCGTTAGGACTCGTCGGTTAACAACACCAACACCTCGAGCGCGGTCTGTATAATTTTATTTACCCGACAACACGAAGCGAGCATAATAAATGAGATTCGATCTCGCAACGGCGGGTTCATTATACAGACCCTAATCGCCAACGAGGCTTGGCCCGACGAATCGTCCCCTCCGAACGGAACGGTACGATCGACATTAACACAACCAGGGTACGCGGCGCGACACCACGCTCTTAACGAATTCGAAGTCGACGACGATCGTCGTTCGGGTAAAGATTCGTTGGGACTCGCCGTCGTACACAGCCTCGAGGCGGTCTGTTTCACCCGACAACGCGAAGCGAGCATAATATTGTTCGATCTCGCAACGGCACGGGTTTTCACAGACTCTCGACAACGAGGCTTGGCGGCGACGAATCGTCCCCTCCGAACGGAACGGTACGATCGACTAAAACAGGATACGCGCGACACACGCTCTTAAAGGAATTCGAAGTCGACGACGGCGCGTCCGTTCGGGTGAAGATTCGTTGGGACTCGCCGCACGCGCAGCCTCTGAGCGGTCCAATTTAACCTGCGACACGAAGCGAGCATAAAATGGTTCGATCTCGCAACGGCAACGGGTTTTCATAGACTCTATGAGAGCGAGGCTTGGCGGCGACGAATCGTCCCCTCCGAACGGAACGGTACGATCGACTAAAACAGGATACGCGCGACACACGCTCTTAAAAGAAATCGAAGTCGACGACGGCGCGTCCGTTCGGGTGAATGATTCGTTGGGACTCGCCGCACGCGCAGCCTCTGAGCGGTCCAATATAACCTGCGACACGAAGCGAGCATAAAATTGTTCGATCTCGCAACGGCAACGGGTTTTCAGACACTCAACAACGAGGCTTGGCGGCGACGAATCGTCCCCTCCGAACGAAACGGTACGGTACGATCGACTGGTATAAAAAGAGCGGGCGACACACGATCCTGCGAATTCGAGATCGACGACGGTACACGTTCATCGTTCGGGTGAAGATTCGTTGGGACTCGCCGCGCGCGCAGCCTCGAAGCGGTCCAATTTAACCTGCGACACGAAGCGAGCATAAAATTGTTCGATCTCGCAACGGCACGGGTTTTCACAGACTCTCGACAACGAGGCTTGGCGGCGACGAATCGTCCCCTCCGAACGAAACGGTACGGTACGATCGACTGGTATAAAAGAGCGGGCGACACACGATCCTGCGAATTCGAGGTCGACGACGGTACAACACGTTCATCGTTCGGGTGAAGATTCGTTGGGACTCGCCGCGCGCGCAGCCTCGAAGCGGTCCAATTTAACCTGCGACACGAAGCGAGCATAAAATTGTTCGATCTCGCAACGGCACGGGTTTTCACAGACTCTCGACAACGAGGCTTGGCGGCGACGAATCGTCCCCTCCGAACGAAACGGTACGGTACGATCGACTGGTATAAAAGAGCGGGCGACGCGATCCTACGAATTCGAGGTCGACGACGGTACACACGTTCGTCGTTCGGGTAAAGATTCGTTGGGACTCGCCGTCGTACACAGCCTCGAGGCGGTCCGTTTCACCCGACAACACGAAGCGAGCATAAAGTTGTTCGAGCTCGCAACGGCACGGGTTTTCACAGACTCTCGACAACGAGGCTTGGCGGCGACGAATCGTCCCCTCCGAACGAAACGGTACGGTACGATCGACCTGA
>CAXAJV010000834.1:22500-25000 GCA_963969225.1 Xylocopa violacea
TTTCGGTGCGCCCGAACTCAGAAACGTTCGTAAATGGAATTCGAATGAACGACGGCGGGCAGATTCGAGCACCGGAGAGAAAAGATTCGACGAAACGCAACGCAAGCAGTATTCTGGTTACGTGAACGACCCTCAGCTAGGCGTGGTCCAGGAATTGTATCCGTGGACCGCAATGTGCGTTCGAAATGTCGATGTTCATGTGTCCTGCAGTTCACACGTTGACGCGCAATTAGCTGCGTTCTTCATCGACCCACGAGCCAAGTGATCCACCGTTCAGGGTAATCGTATATGTATATTTTTTATTAATTGTTAAGTCTCTTCGTACTAAGTTTCGAACAAGTCGAGACCCAAACGTCTCCGGCGAAGGAGACGCGGGCGTCGCCCGAATTCTCGGCGACACGATACCGTCCTACGGATGAAACGGACACGCCTGTTTCAGGGTGTTTAGGATACATCCTTTCGGATTCACGCCAGTGTGCCACGCGTCCAGGTAGATAAAATTTTTCGAAAATTCGTTAGGACTCTTCTTCGCGCGTATCGCGCAGACCCTCGAGGCGGTCCCCCCTTCCTCCCGACAACACGAAGCGAGCTTGTAAAATTCGATCTCGCAACGGCGGGTTTATTAAGGGACTCTCGACAACGAGGAAGAATACGCAAACGCGAATATATCGTCGTCCCCTCTGAACGAATGGCACGTGGAAGTGAATACAAAAAAAAAAAAAAAGAAAGATATCCAACACCCAGCGGCGTATTGCTTTCGAGAAGTTGACGACGTTCGTACAGGTAAGTCGTAAAATATCGATGGGACTCGCCGTGAAACCTCGAAGCGGTCTATAATTTTACCCACCCGACAACACGAAGCGAGCATAAAAAATTATTCGATCTCGCAACGGCGGGTGTGTTTCCAGACTCGCGACAACGAGGCTTCGCTCGGCGAAGCGGTCCCCTCTGAACGAACGACACGATCAAAACCCGAACACAGGTGCGTGGTACAAGTTCCTCAAATTCCACGATCCACTGCACGATCTGTGCTTCAGAGCTCAGGTGATAAAAAAAAAAAAAAATTCGTTGGGACTCGGCCGCCAAAGCCTCGAGCGGTCTACCGTTTTTCCCCGGCAACACGAAGCGAGTATAAATTATTCGATCTCGCAACGGCCGGTTTCTCAGACTCTCGACAACGAGGCTATGGCAAAAAGCAAGTCCCCTCTGAGCTTGCAGCACAATTGTGAAACGGGAAAACGAACAAGTACCAGCGGCGTATTGCTTTCACGCAGAGACGCAAAATAATGGTACACACTCGACCTGTCGAATATGCAAAGTCGACGACATAACTTACCGTTCGGGTAAGAAAAATTCGTTAGGACTCGTCGGTTAACAACACCAACACCTCGAGCGCGGTCTGTATAATTTTATTTACCCGACAACACGAAGCGAGCATAATAAATGAGATTCGATCTCGCAACGGCGGGTTCATTATACAGACCCTAATCGCCAACGAGGCTTGGCCCGACGAATCGTCCCCTCCGAACGGAACGGTACGATCGACATTAACACAACCAGGGTACGCGGCGCGACACCACGCTCTTAACGAATTCGAAGTCGACGACGATCGTCGTTCGGGTAAAGATTCGTTGGGACTCGCCGTCGTACACAGCCTCGAGGCGGTCTGTTTCACCCGACAACGCGAAGCGAGCATAATATTGTTCGATCTCGCAACGGCACGGGTTTTCACAGACTCTCGACAACGAGGCTTGGCGGCGACGAATCGTCCCCTCCGAACGGAACGGTACGATCGACTAAAACAGGATACGCGCGACACACGCTCTTAAAGGAATTCGAAGTCGACGACGGCGCGTCCGTTCGGGTGAAGATTCGTTGGGACTCGCCGCACGCGCAGCCTCTGAGCGGTCCAATTTAACCTGCGACACGAAGCGAGCATAAAATGGTTCGATCTCGCAACGGCAACGGGTTTTCATAGACTCTATGAGAGCGAGGCTTGGCGGCGACGAATCGTCCCCTCCGAACGGAACGGTACGATCGACTAAAACAGGATACGCGCGACACACGCTCTTAAAGGAATTCGAAGTCGACGACGGCGCGTCCGTTCGGGTGAAGATTCGTTGGGACTCGCCGCACGCGCAGCCTCTGAGCGGTCCAATTTAACCTGCGACACGAAGCGAGCATAAAATGGTTCGATCTCGCAACGGCAACGGGTTTTCATAGACTCTATGAGAGCGAGGCTTGGCGGCGACGAATCGTCCCCTCCGAACGGAACGGTACGATCGACTAAAACAGGATACGCGCGACACACGCTCTTAAAAGAAATCGAAGTCGACGACGGCGCGTCCGTTCGGGTGAATGATTCGTTGGGACTCGCCGCACGCGCAGCCTCTGAGCGGTCCAATTTAACCTGCGACACGAAGCGAGCATAAAATTGTTCGATCTCGCAACGGCAACGGGTTTTCAGACACTCAACAACGAGGCTTGGCGGCGACGAATC
>CAXAJV010000834.1:27500-30327 GCA_963969225.1 Xylocopa violacea
AGTAAAAACCCACCGACCGAAGCCGGGGGCCTTCGAGATACCATAATTTACGTCTATTTAACAGGCTAGAGTCTCGTTCGTTATCGGAATTAACCAGACAAATCGCTCCACCAACTAAGAACGGCCATGCACCACCACCCACCGAATCAAGAAAGAGCTCTCAATCTGTCAATCCTTCCGGTGTCTGGGCCTGGTGAGGTTTCCCGTGTTGAGTCAAATTAAGCCGCAGGCTCCACTCCTGGTGGTGCCCTTCCGTCAATTCCTTTAAGTTTCAGCTTTGCAACCATACTTCCCCCGGAACCCAAAAACTTTGGTTTCCCGGAAGCTGCCCGCCGAGTCATCGGAGGAACATCGGCGGATCGCTGGTTGGCATCGTTTATGGTTAGAACTAGGGCGGTATCTGATCGCCTTCGAACCTCTAACTTTCGTTCTTGATTAATGAAAACATTTTTGGCAAATGCTTTCGCTTTAGTCCGTCTTGCGACGATCCAAGAATTTCACCTCTAACGTCGCAATACGAATGCCCCCATCTGTCCCTATTAATCATTACCTCGGGGTTCCGGAAACCAACAAAATAGAACCGAGGTCCTATTCCATTATTCCATGCACATAGTATTCAGGCGAAAATAGCCTGCTTTAAGCACTCTAATTTATTCAAAGTAAACGTACCGGCCCACCTCGACACTCAGTGAAGAGCACCGCGATGGGATGTCTGTTGGACCGCCCCGTGAGGAGCTAAGCCCACCGGTAGGACGTATCACATAATGCCAGTTAGACACCGCGAGCGGTGAACCGACACTGTGACACACAGATTCAACTACGAGCTTTTTAACCGCAACAACTTTAATATACGCTATTGGAGCTGGAATTACCGCGGCTGCTGGCACCAGACTTGCCCTCCAATTGATCCTCGTTAAAGGATTTAAAGTGTACTCATTCCGATTACGGGGCCTCGGATGAGTCCCGTATCGTTATTTTTCGTCACTACCTCCCCGTGCCGGGAGTGGGTAATTTGCGCGCCTGCTGCCTTCCTTGGATGTGGTAGCTGTTTCTCAGGCTCCCTCTCCGGAATCGAACCCTGATTCCCCGTTACCCGTTACAACCATGGTAGGCGCGGAACCTACCATCGACAGTTGATAAGGCAGACATTTGAAAGATTCGTCGCCGGTACTAAATGACCGTGCGATCAGCTGTGGGTTATTCAGAGTCACCAAAGCAAACGATGGACGCACGGGCGAACCGCACGCCACCGATTGGTTTTGATCTAATAAAAGCATTCCTCCCATCTCTGGTCGGAATTCTGATTTGCATGTATTAGCTCTAGAATTACCACAGTTATCCAAGTAATTTCGTGTACAATCTAAGAAACCATAACTGATTTAATGAGCCATTCGCGGTTTCACCTTAGTTCGGTATGTACTGAGACATGCATGGCTTAATCTTTGAGACAAGCATATGACTACTGGCAGGATCAACCAGGGAACCGTACCATGAGTCGTCTCTCTCTCTCTCTCCTCCTCCTCTTTTTCACCATCATCATCAACTCTTATAAGAGTAGTTTGCTCAACGTGTTTTTAGTCGTCGTCGGTTCTCTTAGAGACACCGATCGACGATACGAAATAATAATATATATATATGTATATCGTTCGAATATCGCAATATTCGTCATAGTTTTGTTCAGTGGATGCGGCTGACGGGTCTTTCGGACCTCGCTCGAGCACATTATTTATTTTTTGTATTTCGTAAAATGCATCCTCGGTTAGCACATATGTTCAATAATACCGAGGTATTGCATTTTTTCCTCCTCTCCTTTTCCTTTCTTTTCTTTTCTTTCGAGAATGAGACACTCCCAAAAATCGTACGTTCCCAAAATCGACTTCACAAGTCGCCTTCCAACTGAACCGTGTCGAGTAAGCGCGTATACACTTCGCGCTGAAAATATACATCGTCTTTACCACGGACATATCCCCTTGCGAGGACTTGTCGGGTATCGACGAGCAAGCGCGTATACAATTTTCACGCTGGTTATATATTTTTGGGCACATTTTTGTCATTTATTGAATACATATTGTCACCTTTAATCGTCTATAGCACGGACATCTCTTGCGAGAACATGCTGGGCATCGACGATGCAAGCGCGTATACGATTTGTCACCGCTTGTTATATCGGTGTACGGCACCTTTTATCGTCTATAGCACGGACATCTCTTTCACGCTGGGCATTAAGATAGCGCGTACAGAGAACATGCTGGGCATCGACGATGCAAGCGCGTATGCAATTTTCACGCTGGGCAAATATCGCCGAAAGCACGGACATCTCTTTCACGCTGGGCATTAAGATAGCGCGTACAGAGAACATGCTGGTCATCAAGGCGAGGAAGCGCGTACAATTGCGTCACGCTGATTTATCGTACACCTTTTTTCTCCATCGTCTATAGCACGAACATCTCTTGCGAGAACATGCTGGGCAACGACGATGGCAAGCGGTTATAATCGTGTCACGCTGTATTGTTCAATATGTATATAAAGAATACCTTTTATCGTCTAATGCGCGAACGCGTAGTACCTCTTGGCACTCCATTTGACTATAACAGAGATACTACACACGCTCTCACACGCTGGGCATTATGATAGCGCGTACAGAGAAGCGTGCTGTTCGGCATAGACGAGCAAGCGCGTACAATTGTGTCACGCTGAAGTATATTTTTGTATCTCGCCCTCCTCAGGCGAGCTGGCGCGTACCAAGTGCGCGCTGGGCATTCGACACGGGACACCTTTTGGAAGTTCGTCGAGAGACTCCTCTGTTTCGTACTCTGAGATAGCGCGT
>CAXAJV010000835.1:0-134000 GCA_963969225.1 Xylocopa violacea
TATAACGCTATATGTCCTAGCCTGAGACCACCTAACATGTCGCATGTAATATTTTACAATATTCCTGGCGCGTCGGCAACTACTTCTCGGTGGGAACAGTATATACGTCTATAACGTTATATATCCTAACCTAAGGCAACTTAACATGTCGGATGTAATATTTTACAACATTCCTGGCGCGTCGGCACCTCCTTCTCGGTGGGAACATTATATACGTCTATAACGTTATATATCCTAACCTAAGGGAACCTAACATCTCGGCTGCAATATTTTACAACATTCCTGGCTTGTCGGCCCCTATTTCTCGGTGGGAACATTATATACGTCTTTAACGCTATATATCCTAGCCTAAGGCAACCTAACTTGTCGAGCGTAATATTTTACAACATTCCTGGCGCGTCGGCACCTACTTCTCGGTGGGAACATTATATACGTCTATAACGTTATATATCCTAACCTAATGAAACCTAACACCTCGGATGTAATGTTTTACAACATTCCAGGCGTGTCGGTCTCTACTTCTCGGTGCGAACATTATATATGTCTATAACGCTATATGTCCTAGCCTGAAACAACCTAACACGTCGAATATAATATTTTACAATATTCCTGGCGCGTCGGCAACTACTTCTCGGTGGGAACTGTATATACGTCCATCACGTTATATATCCTAACCTAAGACAACTTAACATGTCGAATGTAATATTTTACCACATTCCTGGCTCGTTGGCCCCTACTTCTCGGTGGGAACATTATATACGTCTATAACGTTATATATCCTAACCTAAGCGAACCTAACATCTCGGATGTAATATTTTACAACATTCCTGGCGTGTCGGCCCCTATTTCTCGGTGGGAACATTATATACGTCTTTAACGCTATATAACTTAGCCTAAGGCAACCTAACTTGTCGAGCGTAATATTTTACTACATTCCTGGCGTGTAGGCCCCTATTTCTCGCTGGGAATATTATATACGTCTTTAACGCTATATGTCCTAGCCTGAGACAACCTAACATGTCGTCTGTAATATTTTACAATATTGCTGGCGCGTCGGCAACTACTTCTCGGTGCGAACAGTATATACGTCTATAACGTTATATATCCTAACCTAAGGCAACTTAACATGTCGGATGTAATATTTTACAACATTCCTGGCGCTTCGGCACCTCCTTCTCGGTGGGAACATTATATACGTCTATAACGTTATATATCCTAACCTAAGGGAACCTAACACCTCGGATGTAATGTTTTACAACATTCCTGGCGTGTCGGCCCCTATTTCTCGGTGGGAACATTATATATGTCTATAACGCTATATGTCCTAGCCTGAGACAACCTAACATGTCGAATATAATATTTTACAATATTCCTGGCGCGTCGGCAACTACTTCTCGGTGGGAACTGTATATACGTCTATAACGTTATATATCCTAACCTAAGACAACTTAACATGTCGAATGTAATATTTTACCACATTCCTGGCTCGTTGGCCCCTATTTCTCGGTGGGAACATTATATACGTCTTTAACGCTATATAACCTAGCCTAAGGCAACCTAACTTGTCGAGCGTAATATTTTACTACATTCCTGGCGTGTCGGCCCCTATTTCTCGGTGGGAATATTATATACGTCTTTAACGCTATATGTCCTAGCCTGAGACAACCTAACATGTCGAATGTAATATTTTACAATATTCCTGGCACGTTGGCCCCTACTTCTCGGTGGGAATATTATATACGTCTATAACGCTATATATCCTAGCCTAAGGCAAATTAACATGTTGAATGTAATATTTTACAACATTCCCGTCACTTCGGCCCCTACTTCTCGGTGGGAACATTATATACGTCTATAACGTTATATATCCTAGCCTAATGCAATACTAACATCTCGGATGTAATATTTTACAACATTCCTGGCGCGTCGGCACCTACTTCTCGGTGGGAACATTATATACGTCTATAACGTTATATATCCTAACCTAATGAAACCTATCACCTCGGATGTAATGTTTTACAACATTCCAGGCGTGTCGGTCTCTACTTCTCGGTGCGAACATTATATATGTCTATAACGCTATATGTCCTAGCCTGAAACAACCTAACACGTCGGATATAATATTTTACAATATTCCTGGCGCGTCGGCAACTACTTCTCGGTGGGAACTGTATATACGTCCATCACGTTATATATCCTAACCTAAGACAACTTAACATGTCGAATGTAATATTTTACCACATTCCTGGCTCGTTGGCCCCTACTTCTCGGTGGGAACATTATATACGTCTATAACGTTATATATCCTAACCTAAGCGAACCTAACATCTCGGATGTAATATTTTACAACATTCCTGGCGTGTCGGCCCCTATTTCTCGGTGGGAACATTATATACGTCTATATCGCTATATATCATATCCTAAGGCAACCTAACATGTCGATCGTAATATTTTACAACATTCCTGGCTCGTCGGCCCCTACTTCTCTGTGGGAACATTATATACGTTTATAACGCTATATATCCTAGCCTAAGGCAACCTAATATGTCGCATGTAATATTTTACAACATTCCTGGCGCGTCGGCACCTACTTCTCGGTGGGAAAATTATATAAGTCAATAACGTTATATATCCTAACCTAAGGCAAACTAACATCTCGGATGTAATATTTTGCCACATTCCTGGCTCGTTGGCCCCTACTTCTCGGTGGGAACATTATATACGTCTATAACGTTATATATCCTAGCCTAAGGCAATCCTAACATCTCGGATGTAATATTTTACAACATTCCTAGCTCGTCGGCACCTACTTCTCGGTCGGAACAGTATATACGTCTATAACGTTATATATCCTAGCCTAAGGCAGTCCTAACATGTCGAATGTAAAATTTTTCAACATTCCTGTGGCGTCGGCCCCTATTTCTCGGTGGGAACATTATATACGTCTATAACGTTACATATCCTAGCCTAAGGCAACCTAACATCTCTTATCTAATATTTTACTACATTCCTGGCGCGCCGGCCCCTACTTCTCGGTGGGAACAGTATATACATCTATAACGTTATATATCCTAACCTAAGGCAACCTAACATGACGAATGTAATATTTTACCACATTCCTGGCGCGTCGGCACCTACTTCTCGGTGGGAACGGTATATACGTCTATAACGTTATATGTCCTAACCTATCGCAATCCTAACATGTCGAATGTAATATTTTACTACATTCCTGGTGCACCGGCCCCTACTTCTCGGTGGGAACAGTATATACGTCTATAACGTTATATATCCTAACCTAACGCAACCTAAAATGACGAATGTAATATTTTACCACATTCCTGGCTCGTTGACCCATACTTCTCGGTGGGAACATTATATACGTCTATAACGTTACACATCCTAACCTAAGGCAATCCTAACATGTCGAATGTAATATTTTACAACATTCCCGGCACTTCGGCCCCTACATCTCGGTGGGAACATTATATATGTCTATAACGCTATATATCCTAGCTTAGGGCAACCTAACATTTCGAATGTAATATTTTACAGTATTGCTGACGCGTCGGCACCTACTTCTCGGTGGGAACAGTATATACGTCTATAACGTTATATATCCTAACCTAAGGCAACCTAACATGTCGAATATAATATTTAACCACATTCCTGGCTCGTTGACCCATTCTTCTCCGTGGGAATATTATATACGTCTATAACGTTATATATCCTAGCCTAAGGCAACCTAACATGTCGAATGTAATATTTTACAACATTCTGGCGTGTCGTCGCCTGCTACTCGAAGGGGACATTATATACGTCTATAACGTTGTATATCCTAACCTAACGCAACCTAACATCTGGGATGTAATATTTTACAACATTCCTGGCATGTCGGTCCCCACGTCTCGGTGGGAACATTATATAAGTCTATAACGATATATATCCTAACCTAAAGCAACCTAACAACTCGGAGGTAATATTTTAGAACATTCCTGGCATGTCGGTCCCTACTTCTCGGTGGGAACATTATATACGTCTATAACGTTGTATATGCTAACCTAAGGGAACCTAACACCTCGGGTGTAATGTTTTACAACATTCCTGACGCGTCGGTCCCTACTTCTCGGTGGGAATATTATATACGTCTATAACGTTATATATCCTAGCCTAAGGCAACCTAACATGTCGGATGTAATATTTTACAACATTCCTGACGCGTCGGTCCCTACTTCTCGGTGGGAACATTGTATACGTCTATAACGGAATATGTCCTAGCCTAAGGCAACCTAACATCTCGGATGTAATATTTTACAGCATTCCTGGCGTGTCGTCGCCTGCTTCTCGATGGGGACATTATATACGTCTATAACGTTGTATATCCTAGCCTAAGGCAACCTAACATGTCGGATGTAATATTTTACAACATTCTGGCGTGTCGTCGCCTGCTACTCGAAGGGGACATTATATACGTCTATAACGTTGTATATCCTAACCTAACGCAACCTAACATCTGAGATGTAATATTTTTCAACATTCCTGACGCGTCGGCCCCTATTTCTCGGTGGGAATATTATATACGTCTATAACGTTATATATCCTAGCCTAAGGCAACCTAACATGTCGACAGTAATATTTTACAACATTCCTGGCGTGTCGTCGCCTACTTCGCGATGGGGACATTATATACATCTATAACGTTGTATATCCTAACCTACGGCAACCTAACATTTCGGATGTAATATTTTACAACATTCCTGGCATGTCGGTCCCTACTTCTCGGTGGGAACATTCTATACGTCTATAACGTTGTATATCCTAACCTAAGGGAACCTAACATCTCGGGTGTAATATTTTACATCATTCCTGACGTGTCGGCCCGTAGTTCTCGGTGGTAACATTATATACGTCTATAAGGTTAGATATCCTAGCCTAAGGCAACCTAACATGTCGCATGTAATATTGTACAACATTCCTGGCGTGTCGTCACCTACTTCTGGATGGGGACATTATATACATCTATAACGTTGTATATCCTAACCTACGGCAACCTAACATTTCGGATGTAATATTTTACAACATTCCTGGCATGTCGGTCCCTACTTCTCGGTGGGAACATTCTATACGTCTATAACGTTGTATATCCTAACCTAAGGGAACCTAACATATCGGATGTAGTATTTTACAACATTCCTGACGCGTCGGCCCCCATTTCTCGCTGGGAACATTATATACGTCTATAACGTTACATATCCTATCCTAAGGCAACCTAACATATCGAATGTAATATTTTACAACATTCTGGCGTGTCGTCGCCTGCTTCTCGAAGGGGACATTATATACGTCTATAACGTTGTATATCCTAACCTAACGCAACCTAACATCTGGGATGTAATATTTTACAACATTCCTGGCATGCCGGTTCCCACGTCTGGGTGGGAACATTATATAAGTCTATAACGTTATATATCCTAACCTAAAGCAACCTAACAACTCGTGTGTAATATTTTACAACAATCCTGGCATGTCGGTCCATACATCTCGGTGGGAACATTCTATACGTCTATAACGTTGTATATCCTAACCTAAGGGAACCTAACATTTCGGGTGTAATATTTTGCAACATTCCTGACGCGTCGGCCCCTATTTCTCGGTGGGAATATTATATACGTCTATAACGTTACATATCCTAGCCTAAGGCAACCTAACATGTCGAATGTAATATTTTACAACATTCCTGGCGTGTCGTCGCCTGCTTCTCAAAGGGGACATTGTATACGTCTATAACGTTGTATATCCTAACCTAACGCATCCTAACATCTCGGATGTAATATTTTACAACATTCCTGACGCGTCGGTCCCTACTTCTCGGTGGGAACATTGTATACGTCTATAACGGAATATGTCCTAGCCTAAGGCAACCTAACATCTCGGATGTAATATTTTACAACATTCCTGGCGTGTCGTCGCCTGCTTCTCGATGGGGACATTATATACGTCTATAACGTTGTATATCCTAACCCAAAGCAACCTAACTTCTGGTATGTAATATTTTACAACATTCCTGACATGTCGGTCGCTAAGTCTCGGTGGGAACATTATGTGCGTGTATAACATTATATATCCTAGCCTAAGGAAACCTAACATATCAAATGTAATATTTTACAACACTCCTGGCATGTCGGTCCCTACGTCTCGGTGGGAACATTATATAAGTCTACAACGGTATATATCCTAACCTAAAGCAACCTGGATGGAGATAACAACTCGGATGTAATATTTTTCAACATTCCTGACGCGTCGGCTCCTATTTCTCGGTGGGAACATTATATACGTCTATCACGTTATATATCCTAGCCTAAGGCAACCTAACATATCGGATGTAATATTTTACAACATTCCTGACGCGTCGGCCCCTATTTCTCGGCGGGGAACATTATATAGGTCTATAACGTTATATATCCTAGCCTAAGGCGACCTGCCATGTCGAATGTAATATTTTACATCATTCCTGTCGTGTCGGCCCGTAGATCTCGGTGGTAACATTATATACGTCTATAAGGTTAGATATCCTAGCCTAAGGCAACCTAACATGTCGCATGTAATATTGTACAACATTCCTGGCGTGTCGTCACCTACTTCTGGATGGGGACATTATATACATCTATAACGTTGTACATCCTAACCTAAGGCAACCTAACATTTCGGATGTAATATTTAACAAAATTCCTGGCATGTCGGTCCCTACTTCTCGGTGGCAAAATTGTATACGTCTATAACGATATATATACTAGCCTAAGGCAACCTAACATCTCGAATGTAATATTTTACAACATTCGCGGCACTTCGGCCCCTACTTCTCGGTGGGGAAGTTATATACTTCTATAACGCTATATATCCTAGCTTAAGGCAACATAACATGTCGAATTTAATATTTTACAACATTCCTGGCGCGTCGGCAACTACTTCTCGGTGGGAACAGTATATACGTCTATAACGTTATATATCCTAGCCTAAGACAACATAACATCTCGGTTGTAATATTTTACTACATTCTTGGCTCGTTGGCCCCTACTTCACGGTGGGAACATTATATACGCCTATAATGTTACATATCCTAGGCTAAGGCAACCTAACACGCCGAATGTAATTTTTTACAACATTCCAGCACTTCGGCCCCTACTTCTCGGTGGGAACGTTATGTACGTCTATAACGTTATATATCCTAACCTGAGGGAACCTAACATCTCGGAAGTAATATTTGACAACATTCCTGGCGTGGCGGCACGTACTTCTAGGTGGGAATATCGTATACGTCTATAACGTTATATATGCTAGCCTAGGGCAACCCTAACACGTCGAATGTAATATTTTACAACATTCCTGGCGCGTGGGCCCCTACTTCTCGGTGGGAACATTATATACGTCTATAACGTGATATGTCCTAGCCTAAGGCAATCCTAACATCTCGGAAGTAATATTTTACAACATTCCTGGCGCGTCGGCATCTACTTCTCGGTGGGAACAGTATATAAGTCAATAACGTTATATATCCTAACCTAAGGCAACCTAACATCTCGGATGTAATATTTTACTACATTCCTAGCACGTCGGCCACTACTTCTCGGTGGGAACATTATATAAGTCTATAACGCTATATATCCTAGCCTAAGGCAAACTAACATGTCGAATGTAATATTTTACAACATTCCCGTCACGTCGGCACCTACTTCTCGGTGGGAACATTATATACGTCTATAACGTTATATATCCTAGCCTAAGGCAACCTAACATCTCAGATGTTATATTTTACTACATTCGTGGCGCTCCGGCACCTACTTCTCGGTGGGAACATTATATACGTCTATAACGTTATATATCATAGCCTAAGGCAATCCTAACATATCGGATGTAATATTTTACAACATTCCTGGCGCGGCGGCACCTACTTCTCGGTGGGAACATTATATACGTCTATAACGTTATATATCCTAACCTAAGGGAAACTAACACCTCGGATGTAATGTTTTACAACATTCCTGGCGTGTCGGCCCCTATTTCTCGGTGGGAACATTGTATATGTCTATAACGCTATATGTCCTAGCCTGAGACAACCTATCATGTCTAATATAATATTTTACAATATTCCTGGCGCGTCGGCAACTACTTCTCGGTGGGAACTGTATATACGACTATAACTTTATATATCCTAATCTAAGACAACTTATAATGTCGAATGTAATATTTTACTACATTCCTGGCACGTCGGCCCCTACTTCTCGGTGGGAACATTATATACGTCTATAACGCGATATGTCCTAGCTTAAGGCAATCCTAACATCTCGGAAGTAATATTTTACAACATTCCTAGCGCGTCGGCACCTACTTCTCGGTGGGAACATTATATACGTCTATAACGTTACATATCCTAGCCTAAGACAACCTAACATGTCGAATGTAATATTTTACAGCATTCCTGGCGCGTCGACCCCTATTTCTCGGTGGGAACATTGTATATGTCTATAACGCTATATGTCCTAGCCTGAGACAACCTAACATGTCGAATATAATATTTTACAATATTCCGGGCGCGTCGGCAACTACTTCTCGGTGGGAACTGTATATACGTCTATAACGTTATATATCCTAATCTAAGACAACTTATCATGTCGAATGTAATATTTTACAACATTCTCGTCACTTCGGCCCCTACTTCTCGTTGGGAACACTATATACGTCTATAACGTTATATATCCTAGCCTAAGGCAACCTAACATCTCGGATGTTATATTTTACTACATTCCTGGCGTGCCGGCCCCTACTTCTCGGTGGGAACAGTATATACGTCTATAACGTTATATATCCTAGCCTAAGGCAATCCTAACATCTCGGAAGTAATATTTTACAACATTCCTAGCGCGTCGGCACCTACTTCTCGGTGGGAACATTATATACGTCTATAACGTTATATATCCTAGCCTAAGACAACCTAACATGTCGAATGTAATATTTTACAGCATTCCTGGCGCGTCGGCCCCTATTTCTCGGTGGGAACATTGTATATGTCTATAACGCTATATGTCCTAGCCTGAGACAACCTAACATGTCGAATATAATATTTTACAATATTCCTGGCACGTCGGCCACTACTTCTCGGTGGGAACATTATATACGTCTATAACGCTATATATCCTAGCCTAAGGCAACCTAACACCTCGGCTGTAATGTTTTACAACATTCCTGGCGTGTCGGCCCCTATTTCTCGGTGGGAACATTATATAATTCAATAACGTTATATATCCTAACCTAAGGCAGCCTAACATCTCGAATGTAATATTTTACTACATTCCTGGCGTGCCGGCCCCTACTTCTCGGTGGGAACAGTATATACGTCTATAACGCTATATATCCTAGCCTAAGGCAAACTAGCATGTCGAATGTAATATTTTACAACATTCCCGTCACTTCGGAACCTACTTCTCGGTGGGAACATTATATACGTCTATAACGTAATATATCCTAGCCTAAGACAACCCAACATGTCGAATGTAATATTTTACAACATTTCTGGCGCGTCGGCCCCTACTTCTCGGTGGGAACATTATATACGTCTATAACGCTATATATCCTAACCTAAGGCAACCTAACGTCTCGGATGTAATATTTTACTACATTCCTGGCACGTCGGCCCCTACTTCTCGGTGGGAACATTATGTACGTCTATAACGTTATATATCCTAACCTAAGGCAATCCTAACATCTCGGAAGTAATATTTTACAACATTCCTAGCGCGTCGGCACCTACTTCTCGGTGGGAACATTATATACGTCTATAACGTTATATATCCTAGCCTAAGACAACCTAACATGTCGAATGTAATATTTTACAGCATTCCTGGCGCGTCGGCCCCTATTTCTCGGTGGGAACATTGTATATGTCTATAACGCTATATGTCCTAGCCTGAGACAACCTAACATGTCGAATATAATATTTTACAATATTCCTGGCGCGTCGGCAACTACTTCTCGGTGGGAACACTATATACGTCTATAACGTTATATATCCTAGCCTAAGGCAACCTAACATCTCGGATGTTATACTTTACTACATTCCTGGCGCGCCGGCCCCTACTTCTCGGTGGGAACAGTATATACGTCTATAACGTTATATATCCTAGCCTAAGGCAATCCTAACATCTCGGAAGTAATATTTTACAACATTCCTAGCGCGTCGGCACCTACTTCTCGGTGGGAACATTATATACGTCTATAACGTTATATATCCTAGTTTAAGGCAACCTAACATCTCGGATGTAATATTTTACTACATTCGTGGCGCACCGGCACCTACTTCTCGGTGGGTACATTATATACGTCTATAACGTTATATATCCTAGCCTAAGGCAATCCTAACATCTCGGATGTAATATTTTACAACATTCCTGTCACGTCGGCACCTACTTCGCGGTGGGAACATTATATACGTCTATAACGTTATATATCCTGACCTGAGGAAACCTAACACCTCGAATGTAATGTTATACAACATTCCTCGCGTGTCGGTCCCTATTTCTCGGTGGGAACATTATATATGTCTATAACGCTATATGTCCTAGCCTGGGACAACCTATCATGTCGAATATAATATATTACAATATTCCTGGCGCGTCGGCAACAACTTCTCGTTGGGAACACTATATACGTCTATAACGTTATATATCCTAGCCTAAGGCAACCTAACATCTCGGATGTAATAATTTACTACATTCCTGGCGCGCTGGCCCCTACTTCTCGGTGGGCACATTATATACGTCTATAACGCCATATATCCTAACCTAAGGCAACCTAACATCTCGGATGTCATATTTTACTACATTCCTGGCACGTCGGCCACTACTTATCGGTGGGAACATTATATAAGCCTATTACGCTATATATCCTAGCCTAAGGCAAACTAACATGTCGAATGTAATATTTTACAACATTCCCGTCACTTCGGCACCTACTTCTCGGTGGGAACATTATATACGTCTATAACGTTATATATCCTAGCCTAAGGCAACCTAACATCTCGGATGTTATATTTTACTTCATTCCTGGCACGCCGGCACCTACTTCTCGGTGGGAACAGTATATACGTCTATAACGTTATATATCCTAGCCTAAGACAACCTAACATGTCGAATGTAATATTTTACAGCATTCCTGGCGCGTCGGCCCCTATTTCTCGGTGGGAACATTGTATATGTCTATAACGCTATATGTCCTAACCTGAGGAAACCTAACACCTCGAATGTAATGTTATACAACATTCCTGGCGTGTCGGTCCCTATTTCTCGGTGAGAACATTATATATGTCTATAACGCTATATGTCCTAGCCTGAGACAACCTAGCATGTCGAATATTATATTTTACAATATTCCTGGCGCGTAGGCAACTACTTCTCGGTGGGAACTGTATATACGACTATAACGTTATATATCCTAATCTAAGACAACTTATCATGTCGAATGTAATATTTTACAACATTCTCGTCACTTCGGCCCCTACTTCTCGTTGGGAACACTATATACGTCTATAACGTTATATATCCTAGCCTAAGGCAACCTAACATCTCGGATGTTATATTTTACTACATTCCTGGCGTGCCGGCCCCTACTTCTCGGTGGGAACAGTATATACGTCTATAACGTTATATATCCTAGCCTAAGGCAACCTAACATCTCGGATGTTATATTTTACAACATTCCTGGCGTGTCGGCCCCTATTTCTCGGTGGGAACATTATATACGTCTATAACGTTATATATCCTAGCCTAAGACAACCTAACATGTCGAATGTAATGTTTTACAACATTCCTGGCGTGTCGGCCCCTATTTCTCGGTGGGAACATTATATACGCCTATAACGATATATATATCCGCGCCTAAGGCAACCTAACACCTCGGATGTAATGTTTTACAACATTCCTAGCGCGTCGGCACCTACTTCTCGGTGGGAACATTGTATATGTCTATAACGCTATATATCCTAACCTAAGGCAACCTAACGTCTCGGATGTAATATTTTACTACATTCCTGGCACGTCGGCCCCTACTTCTCGGTGGGAACATTATATACGTCTATAACTCTATATATCCTAGCCTAAGGCAAACTAACATGTCGAATGTAATATTTTACAACATTCCCGTCTCTTCGGCCCCTACTTCTCGGTGGGAACTTTATATACGTCTATAACGTTATATATCCTAGTTTACGGCAACCTAACATCTCGGATGTAATATTTTACTACATTCGTGGCGCACCGGCCCCTACTTCTCCGTGGGAACATTATATACGTCTATAACGTTATATATCCTAGCCTAAGACAACCTAACATGTCGAATGTAATATTTTACAGCATTCCTGGCGCGTCGGCCCCTATTTCTCGGTGGGAACATTGTATATGTCTACAACGCTATATGTCCTAACCTGAGGAAACCTAACACCTCGAATGTAATGTTATACAACATTCCTGGCGTGTCGG
The DNA here is from genome assembly GCA_963969225.1 of Xylocopa violacea. NCBI lineage: Eukaryota > Metazoa > Arthropoda > Insecta > Hymenoptera > Apidae > Xylocopa > Xylocopa violacea. The sequence goes on from CAXAJV010000835.1 coordinate 12,525, forward strand.
TCCCTATTTCTCGGTGAGAACATTATATATGTCTATAACGCTATATGTCCTAGCCTGAGACAACCTAGCATGTCGAATATTATATTTTACAATATTCCTGGCGCGTAGGCAACTACTTCTCGGTGGGAACTGTATATACGACTATAACGTTATATATCCTAATCTAAGACAACTTATCATGTCGAATGTAATATTTTACAACATTCTCGTCACTTCGGCCCCTACTTCTCGTTGGGAACACTATATACGTCTATAACGTTATATATCCTAGCCTAAGGCAACATAACATCTCGGATGTTATATTTTACTACATTCCTGGCGTGCCGGCCCCTACTTCTCGGTGGGAACAGTATATACGTCTATAACGTTATATATCCTAGCCTAAGGCAACCTAACATCTCGGATGTTATATTTTACAACATTCCTGGCGTGTCGGCCCATATTTCTCGGTGGGAACATTATATAATTCAATAACGTTATATATCCTAACCTAAGGCAGCCTAACATCTCGAATGTAATATTTTACTACATTCCTGCCACGTCGGCCCCTACTTCTCGGTGGGAACATTATATAAGTCTATAACGTTATATATCCTAGCCTGAGGCAATCCTAACATCTCGGAAGTAATATTTTACAACATTCCTGGCGCGTCGGCATTTACTTCTCGGTGGGAACAGTATATAAGTCAATAACGTTATATATCCTAACCTAAGGCAACCTAACATCTCGGATGTAATATTTTACTACATTCCTGGCACGTAGGCCACTACTTCTCGGTGGGAACATTATATAAGTCTATAACGCTATATATCCTAGCCTAAGGCAAACTAACATGTCGAATGTAATATTTTACAACATTCCCGTCACTTCGGCACCTACTTCTCGGTGGGAACATTATATACGTCTATAACGTTATATATCCTAGCCTAAGGCAACCTAACATCTCGGATGTTATATTTTACTACAGTCCCGGCGCGCCGGCCCCTACTTCTCGGTGGGAACATTATAAAAGTCTACAACGTTATATATCCTAGCCTAAGGCAACCTAACATCTCGGATGTAATAATTTACTAAATTCCTGGCGCGCTGGCCCCTACTTCTCGGTGGGCACATTATATACGTCTATAACGCCATATATCCTAACCTAAGGCAACCTAACATCTCGGATGTCATATTTTACTACATTCCTGGCACGTCGGCCACTACTTCTCGGTGGGAACATTATATAAGCCTATTACGCTATATATCCTAGCCTAAGGCAAACTAACATGTCGAATGTAATATTTTACAACATTCCCGTCACTTCGGCACCTACTTCTCGGTGGGAACATTATATACGTCTATAACGTTATATATATTAGCCTAAGGCAACCTAACATCTCGGATGTTATATTTTACTTCATTCCTGGCACGCCGGCACCTACTTCTCGGTGGGAACAGTATATACGTCTATAACTCTATATTTCCTAGCCTAAGGCAAACTAACATGTCGAATGTAACATTTTACAACATTCCCGTCACTTCGGCCCCTACTTCTCGGTGGGAACTTTATATACGTCTATAACGTTATATATCCTAGTTTAAGGCAACCTAACATCTCGGATGTAATATTTTACAACATTCCTGGCGCGTCGGCACCTACTTCTCGGTGGGAACATTATATACGTCTATAACGTTATATATCCTAACCTAAGGGAACCTAACACATCCGATGTAATGTTTTACAACATTCCTGGCGTGTCGGCCCCTATTTCCCGGTGGGAACGTTATATACGTCTTTAACGATATATATCCTAGCCTAAGGCAATCCTAACATGTCGAATGTATAATTTTACAACATTCCTGGCGAGTCGGCCCCTATTTCTCCGTGGGAACATTATATAAGTCAATAACGTTATATATCCTAACCTAAGGTAACCTAACATCTCGGATGTAATATTTTACTACATTCCTGGCTCGTCGGCCCCTACTTCTCGGTGGGAACATTATATACATCTATAACGTTACTATACCTAGCCTAAGGCAACCTAACACCTCGGATGTAATATTTTACTACATTCGTGGCGCACCGGCGCCTACTTCTCGGTGGGAACATTATATACGTCTATAACATTATATATCCTAGCCTAAGGCAATCCTAACATCTCGGATGTAATATTTTACAACATTCCTCGCGTGTCGGTCCCTATTTCTCGGTGGGAACATTATATATGTCTATAACGCTATATGTCTTAGCCTGGGACAACCTAGCATGTCGAATATAATATATTACAATATTCCTGGCACGTCGGCCCCTACTTCTCGGTGGGAACATTATATACGTCTATAACGCTGTATATCCTAGCCTAAGGCAAACTGACATGTCGAATGTAATATTTTACAGCATTCCCGTCACTTCGGAACCTACTTCTCGGTGGGAACTTTAAATACGTCTATAATGTTATATATCCTAGTCTAAGGCATCCTAACATCTCGGATGTAATATTTTACAACATTCCTGGCGTGACGGCCCCTATTTCTCGGTGGAAACATTATATACGTCTATAACTTTATATATCCTAGCCTAAGGTAATCCTAACATCTCGGATGTAATATTTTACAACATTCCTGGCGCGTCGGCACCTACTTCTCGGTGGGAACAGTATATAAGTCTATAACGTTATATATCCTAACCTAAGGGAACCTAACACATCCGATGTAATGTTTTATAACATTCCTTGCGTGTCGGCCCCTATTTCTCGGTTGGAACATTGTATATGTCTATAACGCTATATGTCCTAGCCTGAGACAACCTAACATGTCGAATATAATATTTTACAATATTCCTGGCGCGTCGGCAACTACTTCTCGGTGGGAACTGTATATACGACTATAACGTTATATATCCTAATCTAAGACAACTTACCATGTCGAATGTAATATTTTACTACATTCCTGGCACATCGGCCCCTACTTCTCGGTGGGAACATTATATACGCCTATAGCGTGATATGTCCTAGCCTAAGGCAATCCTAACATCTCGGAAGTAATATTTTAAAACTTTCCTGGCGCGTCGGCATCTACTTCTCGGTGGGAACAGTATATAAGTCAATAACGTTATATATCCTAATCTAAGGCAACCTAACATACCGGATTTAATATTTTACAACATTCCTAGCGCGTCGGCACCTACTTCTCGGTGGGAACATTATATACGTCTATAACGTTATATATCCTAGCCTAAGACAACCTAACATGTCGAATGTAATATTTTACAGCATTCCTGGCGCGTCGGCCCCTACTTCTCGGTGGGAACATTACATACGTCTATAACGCTATATATCCTAACCCAAGGCAACCTAACGTCTCGGATGTAATATTTTACTACATTCCTGGCACGTCGGCCCCTACTTCTCGGTGGGAACATTATATACGTCTATAACTCTATATATCCTAGCCTAAGGCAAACTAACATCACGGATGTTATATTTTACTACATTCCTGGCGCGCCGGCCCCTACTTCTCGGTGGGAACAGTATATACGTCTATAACGTTATATAACCTAGCCTAAGGCAATCCTAATATCTCGGAAGTAATATTTTACAACATTCCTAGCGCGTCGGCACCTACTTCTCGGTGGGAACATTATATACGTCTATAACGTTATATATCCTAGCCTAAGACAACCTAACATGTCGAATGTAATGTTTTACAACATTCCTGGCGTGTCGGCCCCTATTTCTCGGTGGGAACATTATATACGCCTATAACGATATATATATCCGCGCCTAAGGCAACCTAACACCTCGGATGTAATGTTTTACAACATTCCTGGCGTGTCGGCCCCTATTTCTCGGTGGGAACATTATATACGTCTTTAACGATATATATCCTATCCTAAGGCAATCCTAACATGTCGAATGTATAATTTTACAACATTCCTGGCAAGTCGGCCCCTATTTCTCCGTGGGAACATTATATAAGTCAATAACGTTATATATCCTAACCTAAGGTAACCTAACATGTCGGATGTAATATTTTACTATATTCCTGGCTCGTCGGCCCCTACTTCTCGGTGGGAACATTATATACGTCTACAACGTTGTATATCCTAGCCTAAGGTAATCCTAACATCTCGGATGTAATATTTTACAACATTCCTGGCGCGCCGGCCCCTACTTCTCGGTGGGAACATTATATAAGTCTACAACGTTATATATCCTAGCCTAAGGTAATCCTAACATCTCGGATGTAATATTTTACAACATTCCTGGCGCGTCGGCACCTACTTCTCGGTGGGAACAGTATATAAGTCTATAACGTTATATATCCTAACCTAAGGCAACTTATCATCTCGGAAGTAATATTTTAAAACATTCCTGGCGCGTCGGCACCTACTTCTCGGTGGGAACAGTATATAAGTCAATAACGTTATATATCCTAACCTAAGGCAACCTAACATCCCGGATTTAATATTTTACTACATTCCTGGCACGTCGGCCACTACTTCTCGGTGGGAACATTATATAAGTCTATAACGCTATATATCCTAGCCTAAGGCAAACTAACATGTCGAATGTAATATTTTACAACATTCCCGTCACTTCGGCCCCTACTTCTCGGTGGGAACTTTATATACGTCTATAACGTTATATATCCTAGTTTAAGGCAACCTAACATCTCGGATGTAATATTTTACAACATTCCTGGCGCGTCGGCACCTACTTCTCGGTGGGAACATTATATACGTCTATAACGTTATATATCCTAACCTAAGGGAACCTAACACATCCGATGTAATGTTTTACAACATTCCTGGCGTGTCGGCACCTATTTCTCGGTGGGAACGTTATATACGTCTTTAACGATATATATCCTAGCCTAAGGCAATCCTAACATGTCGAATGTATAATTTTACAACATTCCTGGCGAGTCGGCCCCTATTTCTCCGTGGGAACATTATATAAGTCAATAACGTTATATATCCTAACCTAAGGTAACCTAACATCTCGGATGTAATATTTTACTACATTCCTGGCTCGTCGGCCCCTACTTCTCGGTGGGAACATTATATACATCTATAACGTTACTATACCTAGCCTAAGGCAACCTAACACCTCGGATGTAATATTTTACTACATTCGTGGCGCACCGGCGCCTACTTCTCGGTGGGAACATTATATACGTCTATAACATTATATATCCTAGCCTAAGGCAATCCTAACATCTCGGATGTAATATTTTACAACATTCCTCGCGTGTCGGTCCCTATTTCTCGGTGGGAACATTATATATGTCTATAACGCTATATGTCTTAGCCTGGGACAACCTAGCATGTCGAATATAATATATTACAATATTCCTGGCACGTCGGCCCCTACTTCTCGGTGGGAACATTATATACGTCTATAACGCTGTATATCCTAGCCTAAGGCAAACTGACATGTCGAATGTAATATTTTACAGCATTCCCGTCACTTCGGAACCTACTTCTCGGTGGGAACTTTAAATACGTCTATAATGTTATATATCCTAGTCTAAGGCATCCTAACATCTCGGATGTAATATTTTACAACATTCCTGGCGTGACGGCCCCTATTTCTCGGTGGAAACATTATATACGTCTATAACGTTATATATCCTAGCCTAAGGTAATCCTAACATTTCGGATGTAATATTTTACAACATTCCTGGCGCGTCGGCACCTACTTCTAGGTGGGAACAGTATATAAGTCTATAACGTTATATATCCTAACCTAAGGCAACCTAACATCCCGGATGTAATATTTTACTACATTCCTGGTCGTCGGCCCCTACTTCTCGGTGGGAACAATATATACACCTATAACGTTACTTATCCTAGCCTAAGGCAACCTAACATCTCGGATGTAATATTTTACTACATTCGTGGCGCACCGGCCCCTACTCCTCGGTGGAAACATTATTTACGTCTATAACGTTATATATCCTAGCCTAAGGCAATCCTAACATCTCGGATGTAATATTTTACAACATTCCTGGCGCGTCGGCACCTACTTCTCTGTGGTAGCATTATATACGCCTATAACGTTATATATCCTAACCTAAGGAAACCTAACACCTCGAATGTAATGTTATACAACATTCCTGGCTCGTCGGCCCCTACTTCTCGGTGGGAACATTATATACATCTATAACGTTACTATTCCTAGCCTAAGGCAACTTAACATGTCGAATGTAATATTTCACCACATTCCTGGCTCGTTGGCCCCTACATCTCGGTGGGAACATTATATACGTCTATAACGTTATATATCCTAACCTAAGACAACTTAACATGTCGAGCGTAATATTTTACAATATTCCTGGCTCGTCGGCCTCTACCTCTCGGTGGGAACATTATATACGCCTATAACGCTATATATCCGAGCCTAAGGCAACCTAACACCTCGGATGTAATGTTTTACCACATTCCTGGCGTGTAGGCCCCTATTTCTCGGTGGGAACATTATATACGTCTTTAACGATATATATCCTAGCCTAAGGCAATCCTAACATGTCGAATGTATAATTTTACAACATTCCTGGCAAGTCGGCCCCTATTTCTCCGTGGGAACATTATATAAGTCAATAACGTTATATATCCTAACCTAAGGTAACCTAACATGTCGGATGTAATATTTTACTATATTCCTGGCTCGTCGGCCCCTACTTCTCGGTGGGAACATTATATACGTCTACAACGTTGTATATCCTAGCCTAAGGTAATCCTAACATCTCGGATGTAATATTTTACAACATTCCTGGCGCGCCGGCCCCTACTTCTCGGTGGGAACATTATATAAGTCTACAACGTTATATATCCTAGCCTAAGGTAATCCTAACATCTCGGATGTAATATTTTACAACATTCCTGGCGCGTCGGCACCTACTTCTCGGTGGGAACAGTATATAAGTCTATAACGTTATATATCCTAACCTAAGGCAACTTATCATCTCGGAAGTAATATTTTAAAACATTCCTGGCGCGTCGGCACCTACTTCTCGGTGGGAACAGTATATAAGTCAATAACGTTATATATCCTAACCTAAGGCAACCTAACATCCCGGATTTAATATTTTACTACATTCCTGGCACGTCGGCCACTACTTCTCGGTGGGAACATTATATAAGTCTATAACGCTATATATCCTAGCCTAAGGCAAACTAACATGTCGAATGTAATATTTTACAACATTCCCGTCACTTCGGCCCCTACTTCTCGGTGGGAACTTTATATACGTCTATAACGTTATATATCCTAGTTTAAGGCAACCTAACATCTCGGATGTAATATTTTACAACATTCCTGGCGCGTCGGCACCTACTTCTCGGTGGGAACATTATATACGTCTATAACGTTATATATCCTAACCTAAGGGAACCTAACACATCCGATGTAATGTTTTACAACATTCCTGGCGTGTCGGCACCTATTTCTCGGTGGGAACGTTATATACGTCTTTAACGATATATATCCTAGCCTAAGGCAATCCTAACATGTCGAATGTATAATTTTACAACATTCCTGGCGAGTCGGCCCCTATTTCTCCGTGGGAACATTATATAAGTCAATAACGTTATATATCCTAACCTAAGGTAACCTAACATCTCGGATGTAATATTTTACTACATTCCTGGCTCGTCGGCCCCTACTTCTCGGTGGGAACATTATATACATCTATAACGTTACTATACCTAGCCTAAGGCAACCTAACACCTCGGATGTAATATTTTACTACATTCGTGGCGCACCGGCGCCTACTTCTCGGTGGGAACATTATATACGTCTATAACATTATATATCCTAGCCTAAGGCAATCCTAACATCTCGGATGTAATATTTTACAACATTCCTCGCGTGTCGGTCCCTATTTCTCGGTGGGAACATTATATATGTCTATAACGCTATATGTCTTAGCCTGGGACAACCTAGCATGTCGAATATAATATATTACAATATTCCTGGCACGTCGGCCCCTACTTCTCGGTGGGAACATTATATACGTCTATAACGCTGTATATCCTAGCCTAAGGCAAACTGACATGTCGAATGTAATATTTTACAGCATTCCCGTCACTTCGGAACCTACTTCTCGGTGGGAACTTTAAATACGTCTATAATGTTATATATCCTAGTCTAAGGCATCCTAACATCTCGGATGTAATATTTTACAACATTCCTGGCGTGACGGCCCCTATTTCTCGGTGGAAACATTATATACGTCTATAACGTTATATATCCTAGCCTAAGGTAATCCTAACATTTCGGATGTAATATTTTACAACATTCCTGGCGCGTCGGCACCTACTTCTAGGTGGGAACAGTATATAAGTCTATAACGTTATATATCCTAACCTAAGGCAACCTAACATCCCGGATGTAATATTTTACTACATTCCTGGTCGTCGGCCCCTACTTCTCGGTGGGAACAATATATACACCTATAACGTTACTTATCCTAGCCTAAGGCAACCTAACATCTCGGATGTAATATTTTACTACATTCGTGGCGCACCGGCCCCTACTCCTCGGTGGAAACATTATTTACGTCTATAACGTTATATATCCTAGCCTAAGGCAATCCTAACATCTCGGATGTAATATTTTACAACATTCCTGGCGCGTCGGCACCTACTTCTCTGTGGTAGCATTATATACGCCTATAACGTTATATATCCTAACCTAAGGAAACCTAACACCTCGAATGTAATGTTATACAACATTCCTGGCTCGTCGGCCCCTACTTCTCGGTGGGAACATTATATACATCTATAACGTTACTATTCCTAGCCTAAGGCAACTTAACATGTCGAATGTAATATTTCACCACATTCCTGGCTCGTTGGCCCCTACATCTCGGTGGGAACATTATATACGTCTATAACGTTATATATCCTAACCTAAGACAACTTAACATGTCGAGCGTAATATTTTACAATATTCCTGGCTCGTCGGCCTCTACCTCTCGGTGGGAACATTATATACGCCTATAACGCTATATATCCGAGCCTAAGGCAACCTAACACCTCGGATGTAATGTTTTACCACATTCCTGGCGTGTAGGCCCCTATTTCTCGGTGGGAACATTATATACGTCTTTAACGATATATATCCTAGCCTAAGGCAATCCTAACATGTCGAATGTATAATTTTACAACATTCCTGGCGAGTCGGCCCCTATTTCTCCGTGGGGACATTATATAAGTCAATAACGTTATATATCCTAACCTAAGGTAACCTAACATCTCGGATGTAATATTTTACTACATTCCTGGCTCGTCGGCCCCTACTTCTCGGTGGGAACATTATATACATCTATAACGTTACTATTCCTAGCCTAAGGCAACTTAACATGTCGAATGTAATATTTCACCACATTCCTGGCTCGTTGGCCCCTACATCTCGGTGGGAACATTATATACGTCTATAACGTTACATATCCTAGCCTAAGGCAACCTAACATCTCGGCTGTAATATTTTATTACATTCCTGGCGCGCCGGCCCCTACTTTTCGGTGGGAACATTATATACGTCTGTAACGCTATATATCCTAGCCTAAGGCAACCTAACTTGTCGAGCGTAAAATTTTACAACATTGCTGGCTCGTCGGCCTCTACCTCTCGGCGGGAACATTATATAAATCAATAACGTTATATATCCTAACCTAAGGGAACCTAACATCTCGGATGTAATATTTGACAACATTCCTGACGTGTCGGTCCCTATTTCTCGGTGGGAACATTATATATGTCTATAACGCTATATGTCCTAGCCTGGGACAACCTAGCATGTCGAATATAATATATTACAATATTCCTGGCGCGTCGGCAACTACTTCTCGGTGGGAACTGTATATACGTCTATAACGTTATATATCCTAACCTAAGACAACTTAACATGTCGAGCGTAATATTTTACAACATTCCTGGCTCGACGGCCCCTACTTCTCGGTGGGAACATTATATACGTCTATAAGGCTATATATCCTAACCTAAGGCAACCTAACATCTCGGATGTCATATTTTACTACATTCCTGGCACGTCGGCCACTACTTCTCGGTGGGAACATTATATAAGCCTATTACGCTATATATGCTAGCCTAAGGCAAACTAACATGTCGAATGTAATATTTTACAACATTCCCGTCACTTCGGCACCTACTTCTCGGTGGGAACATTATATACGTCTATAACGTTATATATCCTAGCCTAAGGCAATCCTAACATCTCGGATGTAATATTTTACAACATTCCTGGCGCGTCGGCACCTACTTCTCGGTGGGAACATTATATACGTCTATAACGTTATATACCCTAACCTAAGGGAACCTAACACATCCGATGTAATGTTTTATAACATTCCTGGCGTGTCGGCCCCTATTTCTCGGTTGGAACATTGTATATGTCTATAACGCTATATGTCCTAGCCTGAGACAACCTAACATGTCGAATATAATATTTTACAATATTCCTGGCGCGTCGGCAACTACTTCTCGGTGGGAACTTTATATACGACTATAACGTTATATATCCTAATCTAAGACAACTTATCATGTCGAATGTAATATTTTACTACATTCCTGGCACATCGGCCCCTACTTCTCGGTGGGAACATTATATACGCCTATAACGTGAAATGTCCTAGCCTAAGGCAATCCTAACATCTCGGAAGTAATATTTTAAAACTTTCCTGGCGCGTCGGCATCTACTTCTCGGTGGGAACAGTATATAAGTCAATAACGTTATATATCCTAATCTAAGGCAACCTAACATCCCGGATTTAATATTTTACAACATTCCTAGCGCGTCGGCACCTACTTCTCGGTGGGAACATTATATACGTCTATAACGTTATATACCCTAACCTAAGGGAACCTAACACATCCGATGTAATGTTTTATAACATTCCTGGCGTGTCGGCCCCTATTTCTCGGTTGGAACATTGTATATGTCTATAACGCTATATGTCCTAGCCTGAGACAACCTAACATGTCGAATATAATATTTTACAATATTCCTGGCGCGTCGGCAACTACTTCTCGGTGGGAACTGTATATACGACTATAACGTTATATATCCTAATCTAAGACAACTTACCATGTCGAATGTAATATTTTACTACATTCCTGGCACATCGGCCCCTACTTCTCGGTGGGAACATTATATACGCCTATAACGTGATATGTCCTAGCCTAAGGCAATCCTAACATCTCGGAAGTAATATTTTAAAACTTTCCTGGCGCGTCGGCATCTACTTCTCGGTGGGAACAGTATATAAGTCAATAACGTTATATATCCTAATCTAAGGCAACCTAACATCCCGGATTTAATATTTTACAACATTCCTAGCGCGTCGGCACCTACTTCTCGGTGGGAACAATATATACGTCTATAACGTTATATATCCTAGCCTAAGACAACCTAACATGTCGAATGTAATATTTTACAGCCTTCCTGGCGCGTCGGCCCCTACTTCTCGGTGGGAACATTACATACGTCTATAACGCTATATATCCTAACCCAAGGCAACCTAACGTCTCGGATGTAATATTTTACTACATTCCTGGCACGTCGGCCCCTACTTCTCGGTGGGAACATTATATACGTCTATAACTCTATATATCCTAGCCTAAGGCAAACTAACATCACGGATGTTATATTTTACTACATTCCTGGCGCGCCGGCCCCTACTTCTCGGTGGGAACAGTATATACGTCTATAACGTTATATAACCTAGCCTAAGGCAATCCTAATATCTCGGAAGTAATATTTTACAACATTCCTAGCGCGTCGGCACCTACTTCTCGGTGGGAACATTATATACGTCTATAACGTTATATATCCTAGCCTAAGACAACCTAACATGTCGAATGTAATGTTTTACAACATTCCTGGCGTGTCGGCCCCTATTTCTCGGTGGGAACATTATATATGCCTATAACGATATATATATCCGCGCCTAAGGCAACCTAACACCTCGGATGTAATGTTTTACAACATTCCTGGCGTGTCGGCCCCTATTTTTCGGTGGGAACATTATATACGTCTTTAACGATATATATCCTATCCTAAGGCAATCCTAACATGTCGAATGTATAATTTTACAACATTCCTGGCGAGTCGGCCCCTATTTCTCCGTGGGAACATTATATAAGTCAATAACGTTATATATCCTAACCTAAGGTAACCTAACATGTCGGATGTAATATTTTACTATATTCCTGGCTCGTCGGCCCCTACTTCTCGGTGGGAACATTATATACGTCTACAACGTTGTATATCCTAGCCTAAGGTAATCCTAACATCTCGGATGTAATATTTCACAACATTCCTGGCGCGCCGGCCCCTACTTCTCGGTGGGAACATTATATAAGTCTACAACGTTATATATCCTAGCCTAAGGTAATCCTAACATCTCGGATGTAATATTTTACAACATTCCTGGCGCGTCGGCACCTACTTCTCGGTGGGAACAGTATATAAGTCTATAACGTTATATATCCTAACCTAAGGCAACTTATCATCTCGGAAGTAATATTTTAAAACATTCCTGGCGCGTCGGCACCTACTTCTCGGTGGGAACAGTATATAAGTCAATAACGTTATATATCCTAACCTAAGGCAACCTAACATCCCGGATTTAATATTTTACTACATTCCTGGCACGTCGGCCGCTACTTCTCGGTGGGAACATTATATAAGTCTGTAACGCTATATATCCTAGCCTAAGGCAAACTAACATGTCGAATGTAATATTTTACAACATTCCCGTCACTTCGGCCCCTACTTCTCGGTGGGAACTTTATATACGTCTATATCGTTATATATCCTAGTTTAAGGCAACCTAACATCTCGGATGTAATATTTTACAACATTCCTGGCGCGTCGGCACCTACTTCTCGGTGGGAACATTATATACGTCTATAACGTTATATATCCTAACCTAAGGGAACCTAACACATCCGATGTAATGTTTTACAACATTCCTGGCGTGTCGGCCCCTATTTCTCGGTGGGAACGTTATATACGTCTTTAACGATATATATCCTAGCCTAAGGCAATCCTAACATGTCGAATGTATAATTTTACAACATTCCTGGCGAGTCGGCCCCTATTTCTCCGTGGGAACATTATATAAGTCAATAACGTTATATATCCTAACCTAAGGTAACCTAACATCTCGGATGTAATATTTTACTACATTCCTGGCTCGTCGGCCCCTACTTCTCGGTGGGAACATTATATACATCTATAACGTTACTATACCTAGCCTAAGGCAACCTAACACCTCGGATGTAATATTTTACTACATTCGTGGCGCACCGGCGCCTACTTCTCGGTGGGAACATTATATACGTCTATAACATTATATATCCTAGCCTAAGGCAATCCTAACATCTCGGATGTAATATTTTACAACATTCCTCGCGTGTCGGTCCCTATTTCTCGGTGGGAACATTATATATGTCTATAACGCTATATGTCTTAGCCTGGGACAACCTAGCATGTCGAATATAATATATTACAATATTCCTGGCACGTCGGCCCCTAGTTCTCGGTGGGAACATTATATACGTCTATAACGCTGTATATCCTAGCCTAAGGCAAACTGACATGTCGAATGTAATATTTTACAGCATTCCCGTCACTTCGGAACCTACTTCTCGGTGGGAACTTTAAATACGTCTATAATGTTATATATCCTAGTCTAAGGCATCCTAACATCTCGGATGTAATATTTTACAACATTCCTGGCGTGACGGCCCCTATTTCTCGGTGGAAACATTATATACGTCTATAACGTTATATATCCTAGCCTAAGGTAATCCTAACATTTCGGATGTAATATTTTACAACATTCCTGGCGCGTCGGCACCTACTTCTAGGTGGGAACAGTATATAAGTCTATAACGTTATATATCCTAACCTAAGGCAACCTAACATCCCGGATGTAATATTTTACTACATTCCTGGTCGTCGGCCCCTACTTCTCGGTGGGAACAATATATACACCTATAACGTTACTTATCCTAGCCTAAGGCAACCTAACATCTCGGATGTAATATTTTACTACATTCGTGGCGCACCGGCCCCTACTCCTCGGTGGAAACATTATTTACGTCTATAACGTTATATATCCTAGCCTAAGGCAATCCTAACATCTCGGATGTAATATTTTACAACATCCCTGGCGCGTCGGCACCTACTTCTCTGTGGTAGCATTATATACGCCTATAACGTTATATATCCTAACCTAAGGAAACCTAACACCTCGAATTTAATGTTATACAACATTCCTGCCTCGTCGGCCCCTACTTCTCGGTGGGAACATTATATACATCTATAACGTTACTATTCCTAGCCTAAGGCAACTTAACATGTCGAATGTAATATTTCACCACATTCCTGGCTCGTTGGCCCCTACATCTCGGTGGGAACATTATATACGTCTATAACGTTATATATCCTAACCTAAGACAACTTAACATGTCGAGCGTAATATTTTACAATATTCCTGGCTCGTCGGCCTCTACCTCTCGGTGGGAACATTATATACGCCTATAACGCTATATATCCGAGCCTAAGGCAACCTAACACCTCGGATGTAATGTTTTACCACATTCCTGGCGTGTAGGCCCCTATTTCTCGGTGGGAACATTATATACGTCTTTAACGATATATATCCTAGCCTAAGGCAATCCTAACATGTCGAATGTATAATTTTACAACATTCCTGGCGAGTCGGCCCCTATTTCTCCGTGGGGACATTATATAAGTCAATAACGTTATATATCCTAACCTAAGGTAACCTAACATCTCGGATGTAATATTTTACTACATTCCTGGCTCGTCGGCCCCTACTTCTCGGTGGGAACATTATATACATCTATAACGTTACTATTCCTAGCCTAAGGCAACTTAACATGTCGAATGTAATATTTCACCACATTCCTGGCTCGTTGGCCCCTACATCTCGGTGGGAACATTATATACGTCTATAACGTTACATATCCTAGCCTAAGGCAACCTAACATCTCGGCTGTAATATTTTATTACATTCCTGGCGCGCCGGCCCCTACTTTTCGGTGGGAACATTATATACGTCTGTAACGCTATATATCCTAGCCTAAGGCAACCTAACTTGTCGAGCGTAAAATTTTACAACATTGCTGGCTCGTCGGCCTCTACCTCTCGGCGGGAACATTATATAAATCAATAACGTTATATATCCTAACCTAAGGGAACCTAATATCTCGGATGTAATATTTGACAACATTCCTGACGTGTCGGTCCCTATTTCTCGGTGGGAACATTATATATGTCTATAACGCTATATGTCCTAGCCTGGGACAACCTAGCATGTCGAATATAATATATTACAATATTCGTGGCGCGTCGGCAACTACTTCTCGGTGGGAACTGTATATACGTCTATAACGTTATATATCCTAACCTAAGACAACTTAACATGTCGAGCGTAATATTTTACAACATTCCTGGCTCGACGGCCCCTACTTCTCGGTGGGAACATTATATACGTCTATAACGTTATATATCCTAGCCTAAGGCAACCTAACATCTCGGATGTAATAATTTACTACATTCCTGGCACGTCGGCCCCTACTTCTCGGTGGGAACATTATATACGTCTATAAGGCTATATATCCTAACCTAAGGCAACCTAACATCTCGGATGTCATATTTTACTACATTCCTGGCACGTCGGCCACTACTTCTCGGTGGGAACATTATATAAGCCTATTACGCTATATAACCTAGCCTAAGGCAAACTAACATGTCGAATGTAATATTTTACAACATTCCCGTCACTTCGGCACCTACTTCTCGGTGGGAACATTATATACGTCGATAACGTTATATATCCTAGCCTAAGGTAATCCTAACATCTCGGAAGTAATATTTTACAACATTCCTAGCGCGTCGGCACCTACTTCTCGGTGGGAACATTATATACGTCTATAACGTTATATACCCTAACCTAAGGGAACCTAACACATCCGATGTAATGTTTTATAACATTCCTGGCGTGTCGGCCCCTATTTCTCGGTTGGAACATTGTATATGTCTATAACGCTATATGTCCTAGCCTGAGACAACCTAACATGTCGAATATAATATTTTACAATATTCCTGGCGCGTCGGCAACTACTGCTCGGTGGGAACTTTATATACGACTATAACGTTATATATCCTAATCTAAGACAACTTATCATGTCGAATGTAATATTTTACTACATTCCTGGCACATCGGCCCCTACTTCTCGGTGGGAACATTATATACGCCTATAACGTGAAATGTCCTAGCCTAAGGCAATCCTAACATCTCGGAAGTAATATTTTAAAACTTTCCTGGCGCGTCGGCATCTACTTCTCGGTGGGAACAGTATATAAGTCAATAACGTTATATATCCTAATCTAAGGCAACCTAACATCCCGGATTTAATATTTTACAACATTCCTAGCGCGTCGGCACCTACTTCTCGGTGGGAACATTATATACGTCTATAACGTTATATACCCTAACCTAAGGGAACCTAACACATCCGATGTAATGTTTTATAACATTCCTGGCGTGTCGGCCCCTATTTCTCGGTTGGAACATTGTATATGTCTATAACGCTATATGTCCTAGCCTGAGACAACCTAACATGTCGAATATAATATTTTACAATATTCCTGGCGCGTCGGCAACTACTTCTCGGTGGGAACTGTATATACGACTATAACGTTATATATCCTAATCTAAGACAACTTACCATGTCGAATGTAATATTTTACTACATTCCTGGCACATCGGCCCCTACTTCTCGGTGGGAACATTATATACGCCTATAACGTGATATGTCCTAGCCTAAGGCAATCCTAACATCTCGGAAGTAATATTTTAAAACTTTCCTGGCGCGTCGGCATCTACTTCTCGGTGGGAACAGTATATAAGTCAATAACGTTATATATCCTAATCTAAGGCAACCTAACATCCCGGATTTAATATTTTACAACATTCCTAGCGCGTCGGCACCTACTTCTCGGTGGGAACATTATATACGTCTATAACGTTATATATCCTAGCCTAAGACAACCTAACATGTCGAATGTAATATTTTACAGCATTCCTGGCGCGTCGGCCCCTACTTCTCGGTGGGAACATTACATACGTCTATAACGCTATATATCCTAACCCAAGGCAACCTAACGTCTCGGATGTAATATTTTACTACAGTCCCGGCGCGCCGGCCCCTACTTCTCGGTGGGAACATTATATAAGTCTACAACGTTATATATCCTAGCCTAAGGTAATCCTAACATCTCGGATGTTATATTTTACTACAGTCCCGGCGCGCCGGCCCCTACTTCTCGGTGGGAACATTATATAAGTCTACAACGTTATATATCCTAACCTAAGGCAACCTAACATCTCGGATGTCATATTTTACTACATTCCTGGCACGTCGGCCCCTACTTCTCGGTGGGAACTTTATATACGTCTATAACGTTATATATCCTAGTCTAAGGCAACCTAACATCTCGGATGTAATATTTTACTACATTCGTGGCGCACCGGCACCTACTACTCGGTGGGAACATTATATACGCCTATAACGTGATATGTCCTAGCCTAATGCAATCCTAACATCTCGGAAGTAATATTTTAAAACATTCCTGGCGCGTCGGCACCTACTTCTCGGTGGGAACATTATATACGTCTATAACGTTATATATCCTAACCTAAGGGAACCTAACACATCCGATGTAATGTTTTACAACATTCCTGGCGTGTCGGCCCCTATTTCTCGGTTGGAACATTGTATATGTCTATAACGCTATATGTCCTAGCCTGAGACAACCTAACATGTCGAATATAATATTTTACAATATTCCTGGCGCGTCGGCAACTACTTCTCGGTGGGAACTGTATATACGTCTATAACGTTATATATCTTAGCCTAAGGCAACCTAACATCTCGGATGTTATATTTTACTACAGTCCCGGCGCGCCGGCCCCTACTTCTCGGTGGGAACATTATATAAGTCTACAACGTTATATATCCTAGCCTAAGGTAATCCTAACATCTCGGATGTTATATTTTACTACAGTCCCGGCGCGCCGGCCCCTACTTCTCGGTGGGAACATTATATAAGTCTACAACGTTATATATCCTAGCCTAAGGTAATCCTAACATCTCGGATGTAATATTTTACAACATTCCTGGCGCGTCGGCACCTACTTCTCGGTGGGAACAGTATATAAGTCTATAACGTTATATATCCTAACCTAAGGCAACCTAACATCTCGGATGTCATATTTTACTACATTCCTGGCACGTCGGCCCCTACTTCTCGGTGGGAACTTTATATACGTCTATAACGTTATATATCCTAGTCTAAGGCAACCTAACATCTCGGATGTAATATTTTACTACATTCGTGGCGCACCGGCACCTACTACTCGGTGGGAACATTATATACGTCTATAGCGTTATATATCCTAGCCTAAGGCAATCCTAACATCTCGAATGTAATATTTTACAACATTCCTGGCGCGTCGGCACCTACTTCTCGGTGGGAACAGTATATAAGTCTATAACGTTATATATCCTAACCTAAGGCAACCTAACATCTCGGATGTAATGTTTTACAACATTCCTGGCGAGTCGGCCCCTATTTCTCCGTGGGAACATTATATAAGTCAATAACGTTATATATCCTAACCTAAGGCAACCTAACATCTCGGATGTAATATTTCACTACATTCCTGGCGCACTGGCCCCTACTTCTCGGTGGGAACATTATATACGTCTATATCGCCATATATCCTAACCTAAGGCAACCTAACATCTCGGATGTAATATTTTACTACATTCCTGGCACGTCGGCCCCTACTTCTCGGTGGGAACATTATATATGTCTATAACGCTATATATCCCAGCCTAAGGCAAACTAACATGTCGAATGTAATATTTTACAACATTCCCGTCACTTCGGACCCTACTTCTCGGTGGGAACTTTATATTCGTCTATAACGTTATATATCCTAGTCTAAGGCAACCTAACATCTCGGATGTAATATTTTACAACATTCCTGGCGTGTCGGCCACTACTTCTCGGTGGGAACATTATATAACTCTATTACGCTATATATCCTAGCCTAAGGCAAACTAACATGTCGAATGTAATATTTTACAACATTCCCGTCACTTCGGCACCTACTTCTCGGTGGGAACATTATACACGTCTATAACGTTATATATCCTAGCCTAAGGCAACCTAACATCTCGGATGTTATATTTTACTTCATTCCTGGCGCGCCGGCCCCTACTTCTCGGTGGGAACAGTATATACGTCTATAACGTTATATATCCTAGCCTAAGGCAATCCTAACATCTCGGAAGTAATATTTTACAACATTCCTAGCGCGTCGGCACCTACTTCTCGGTGGGAACATTATATACGTCTATAACGTTATATATCCTAGTTTAAGGCAACCTAACATCTCGGATGTAATATTTTACTACATTCGTGGCGCACCGGCACCTACTTCTCGGTGGGAACATTATATACGTCTATAACGTTATGTATCCTAGCCTAAGGCAATCCTAACATCTCGGATGTAATATTTTACAACATTCCTGGCGCGTCGGCACCTACTTCTCGGTGGGAACATTATATACGTCTATAACGTTATATATCCTAACCTAAGGGAACCTAACACATCCGATGTAATGTTTTACAACATTCCTGGCGTGTCGGCCCCTATTTCTCGGTTGGAACATTGTATATGTCTATAACGCTATATGTCCTAGCCTGAGACAACCTAACATGTCGAATATAATATTTTACAATATTCCTGGCGCGTCGGCAACTACTTCTCGGTGGGAACTGTATATACGACTATAACGTTATATATCCTAATCTAAGACAACTTATCATGTCGAATGTAATATTTTACTACATTCCTGGCACATCGGCCCCTACTTCTCGGTGGGAACATTATATACGCCTATAACGTGATATGTCCTATCCTAAGGCAATCCTAACATCTCGGAAGTAATATTTTAAAACATTCCTGGCGCGTCGGCATCTACTTCTCGGTGGGAACAGTATATAAGTCAATAACGTTATATATCCTAACCTAAGGCAACCTAACATCCCGGATTTAATATTTTACTACATTCCTGGCACGTCGGCCACTACTTCTCGGTGGGAACATTATATACGTCTATAACGTTATATATCCTAGCCTAAGGCAACCTAACACCTCGGATGTAATATTTTACTACATTCGTGGCGCACCGGCGCCTACTTCTCGGTGGGAACATTATATACGTCTATAACATTATATATCCTAGCCTAAGGCAATCCTAACATCTCGGATGTAATATTTTACAACATTCCTCGCGTGTCGGTCCCTATTTCTCGGTGGGAACATTATATATGTCTATAACGCTATATGTCTTAGCCTGGGACAACCTAGCATGTCGAATATAATATATTACAATATTCCTGGCACGTCGGCCCCTACTTCTCGGTGGGAACATTATATAAGCCTATTACGCTATATATCCTAGCCTAAGGCAAACTAACACGTCGAATGTAATATTTTACAACATTCCCGTCACTTCGGCACCTACTTCTCGGTGGGAACATTATATACGTCGATAACGTTATATATCCTAGCCTAAGGTAATCCTAACATCTCGGAAGTAATATTTTACAACATTCCTAGCGCGTCGGCACCTACTTCTCGGTGGGAACATTATATACGTCTATAACGTTATATATCCTAGCCTAAGACAACCTAACATGTCGAATGTAATATTTTACAGAATTCCTGGCGCGTCGGCCCCTACTTCTCGGTGGGAACATTATATACGTCTATAACGCTATATATCCTAACCTAAGGCAACCTAACATCGCGGATGTAATATTTTACTACATTCCTGGCACGTCGGCCCCTACTTCTCGGTGGGAACAATATATACGTCTATAACTCTATATATCCTAGCCTAAGGCAAACTAACATGTCGAATGTAACATTTTACAACATTCCCGTCACTTCGGCCCCTACTTCTCGGTGGGAACTTTATATACGTCTATAACGTTATATATCCTAGTTTAAGGCAACCTAACATCTCGGATGTAATATTTTACTACATTCGTGGCGCACCGGCACCTACTTCTCGGTGGGAACATTATATACGTCTATAACGTTATATATCCTAGCCTAAGGCAATCCTAACATCTCGGATGTAATATTTTACAACATTCCTGGCGCGTCGGCACCTACTTCTCGGTGGGAACATTATATACGTCTATAACGTTATCTACCCTAACCTAAGGGAACCTAACACATCCGATGTAATGTTTTATAACATTCCTGGCGTGTCGGCCCCTATTTCTCGGTTGGAACATTGTATATGTCTATAGCGCTATATGTCCTAGCCTGAGACAACCTAACATGTCGAATATAATATTTTACAATATTCCTGGCGCGTCGGCAACTACTTCTCGGTGGGAACTGTATATACGACTATAACGTTATATATCCTAATCTAAGACAACTTATCATGTCGAATGTAATATTTTACTACATTCCTGGCACATCGGCCCCTACTTCTCGGTGGGAACATTATATACGCCTATAACGTGATATGTCCTAGCCTAAGGCAATCCTAACATCTCGGAAGTAATATTTTAAAACTTTCCTGGCGCGTCGGCATCTACTTCTCGGTGGGAACAGTATATAAGTCAATAACGTTATATATCCTAATCTAAGGCAACCTAACATCCCGGATTTAATATTTTACAACATTCCTAGCGCGTCGGCACCTACTTCTCGGTGGGAACATTATATACGTCTATAACGTTATATATCCTAGCCTAAGACAACCTAACATGTCGAATGTAATATTTTACAGCATTCCTGGCGCGTCGGCCCCTACTTCTCGGTGGGAACATTACATACGTCTATAACGCTATATATCCTAACCTAAGGCAACCTAACGTCTCGGATGTAATATTTTACTACATTCCTGGCACGTCGGCCCCTACTTCTCGGTGGGAACATTATATACGTCTATAACTCTATATATCCTAGCCCAAGGCAAACTAACATCACGGATGTTATATTTTACTACATTCCTGGCGCGCCGGCCCCTACTTCTCGGTGGGAACAGTATATACGTCTATAACGTTATATAACCTAGCCTAAGGCAATCCTAATATCTCGGAAGTAATATTTTACAACATTCCTAGAGCGTCGGCACCTACTTCTAGGTGGGAACATTATATACGTCTATAACGTTATATATCCTAGCCTAAGACAACCTAACATGTCGAATGTAATGTTTTACAACATTCCTGGCGTGTCGGCCCCTATTTCTCGGTGGGAACATTATATACGCCTATAACGATATATATATCCGCGCCTAAGGCAACCTAACACCTCGGATGTAATGTTTTACAACATTCCTGGCGTGTCGGCCCCTATTTCTCGGTGGGAACATTATATACGTCTTTAACGATATATATCCTATCCTAAGGCAATCCTAACATGTCGAATGTATAATTTTACAACATTCCTGGCGAGTCGGGCCCTATTTCTCCGTGGGAAAATTATATAAGTCAATAACGTTATATATCATAACCTAAGGCAACCTAACATCTCGGATGTAATATTTCACTACATTCCTGGCGCGCTGGCCCCTACTTCTCGGTGGGAACATTATATACGTCTATAACGCCATATATCCTAACCTAAGGCAACCTAACATCTCGGATGTAATATTTTACTACATTCCTGGCACGTCGGCCCCTACTTCTCGGTGGGAACATTATATATGTCTATAACGCTATATATCCTAGCCTAAGGCAAACTAACATGTCGAATGTAATATTTTACATCATTCCCGTCACTTCGGACCCTACTTCTCGGTGGGAACTTTATATACGTCTATAACGTTATATATCCTAGTCTAAGGCAACCTAACATCTCGGATGTAATATTTTACAACATTCCTGGCGTGTCGGCCACTACTTCTCGGTGGGAACATTATATAACTCTATTACGCTATATATCCTAGCCTAAGGCAAACTAACATGTCGAATGTAATATTTTACAACATTCCCGTCACTTCGGCACCTACTTCTCGGTGGGAACATTAGACACGTCTATAACGTTATATATCCTAGCCTAAGGCAACCTAACATCTCGGATGTTATATTTTACTTCATTCCTGGCGCGCCGGCCCCTACTTCTCGGTGGGAACAGTATATACGTCTATAACGTTATATATCCTAGCCTAAGGCAATCCTAACATCTCGGAAGTAATATTTTACAACATTCCTAGCGCGTCGGCACCTACTTCTGGGTGGGAACATTATATACGTCTATAACGTTATATATCCTAGCCTAAGACAACCTAACATGTCGAATGTAATATTTTACAGAATTCCTGGCGCGTCGGCCCCAACCTCTCGGTGGGAACATTATATAAGTCTATAACGCTATATATCCTAACCTAAGGCAACCTAACATCTCGGATGTAATATTTTACTACATTCCTGGCACGTCGGCCCCTACTTCTCGGTGGGAACAATATATACGTCTATAACTCTATATATCCTAGCCTAAGGCAATCCTAACATCTCGGATGTAATATTTTACAACATTCCTGGCGCGTCGGCACCTACTTCTCGGTGGGAACATTATATACGTCTATAACGTTATATATCCTAACCTAAGGGAACCTAACACATCCGATGTAATGTTTTACAACATTCCTGGCGTGTGGGCCCCTATTTCTCGGTTGGAACATTGTATATGTCTATAACGCTATATGTCCTAGCCTGAGACAACCTAACATGTCGAATATAATATTTTACAATATTCCTGGCGCGTCGGCAACTACTTCTCGGTGGGAACAGTATATAAGTCTATAACGTTATATATCCTAACCTAAGGCAACTTATCATGTCGAATGTAATATTTTACTACATTCCTGGGACATCGGCCCCTACTTCTCGGTGGGAACATTATATACGCCTATAACGTGATATGTCCTAGCCTAAGGCAATCCTAACATCTCGGAAGTAATATTTTAAAACATTCCTGGCGCGTCCGCATCTACTTCTCGGTGGGAACAGTATATAAGTCAATAACGTTATATATCCTAACCTAAGGCAACCTAACATCCCGGATTTAATATTTTACTACATTCCTGGCACGTCGGCCACTACTTCTCGGTGGGAACATTATATAAGTCTATAACGCTATATATCCTAGCCTAAGGCAAACTAACATGTCGAATGTAATATTTTACAACATTTCCGTCACTTCGGCACCTACTTCTCGGTGGGAACATTATATACGTCTATAACGTTATATATCTTAGCCTAAGGCAACCTAACATCTCGGATGTTATATTTTACTACAGTCCCGGCGCGCCGGCCCCTACTTCTCGGTGGGAACATTATATAAGTCTACAACGTTATATATCCTAGCCTAAGGTAATCCTAACATCTCGGATGTTATATTTTACTACAGTCCCGGCGCGCCGGCCCCTACTTCTCGGTGGGAACATTATATAAGTCTACAACGTTATATATCCTAGCCTAAGGTAATCCTAACATCTCGGATGTAATATTTTACAACATTCCTGGCGCGTCGGCACCTACTTCTCGGTGGGAACAGTATATAAGTCTATAACGTTATATATCCTAACCTAAGGCAACCCAACATCTCGGATGTAATATTTTACAACATTCCTGGCGCGTCGGCACCTACTTCTCGGTGGGAACATTATATACGTCTATAACGTTATCTACCCTAACCTAAGGGAACCTAACACATCCGATGTAATGTTTTATAACATTCCTGGCGTGTCGGCCCCTATTTCTCGGTTGGAACATTGTATATGTCTATAACGCTATATGTCCTAGCCTGAGACAACCTAACATGTCGAATATAATATTTTACAATATTCCTGGCGCGTCGGCAACTACTTCTCGGTGGGAACTGTATATACGACTATAACGTTATATATCCTAATCTAAGACAACTTATCATGTCGAATGTAATATTTTACTACATTCCTGGCACATCGGCCCCTACTTCTCGGTGGGAACATTATATACGCCTATAACGTGATATGTCCTAGCCTAAGGCAATCCTAACATCTCGGAAGTAATATTTTAAAACTTTCCTGGCGCGTCGGCATCTACTTCTCGGTGGGAACAGTATATAAGTCAATAACGTTATATATCCTAATCTAAGGCAACCTAACATCCCGGATTTAATATTTTACAACATTCCTAGCGCGTCGGCACCTACTTCTCGGTGGGAACATTATATACGTCTATAACGTTATATATCCTAGCCTAAGACAACCTAACATGTCGAATGTAATATTTTACAGCATTCCTGGCGCGTCGGCCCCTACTTCTCGGTGGGAACATTACATACGTCTATAACGCTATATATCCTAACCTAAGGCAACCTAACGTCTCGGATGTAATATTTTACTACATTCCTGGCACGTCGGCCCCTACTTCTCGGTGGGAACATTATATACGTCTATAACTCTATATATCCTAGCCTAAGGCAAACTAACATCACGGATGTTATATTTTACTACATTCCTGGCGCGCCGGCCCCTACTTCTCGGTGGGAACAGTATATACGTCTATAACGTTATATAACCTAGCCTAAGGCAATCCTTATATCTCGGAAGTAATATTTTACAACATTCCTAGCGCGTCGGCACCTACTTCTCGGTGGGAACATTATATACGTCTATAACGTTATATATCCTAGCCTAAGACAACCTAACATGTCGAATGTAATGTTTTACAACATTCCTGGCGTGTCGGCCCCTATTTCTCGGTGGGAACATTATATACGCCTATAACGATATATATATCCGCGCCTAAGGCAACCTAACACCTCGGATGTAATGTTTTACAACATTCCTGGCGTGTCGGCCCCTATTTCTCGGTGGGAACATTATATACGTCTTTAACGATATATATCCTATCCTAAGGCAATCCTAACATGTCGAATGTATAATTTTACAACATTCCTGGCGAGTCGGCCCCTATTTCTCCGTGGGAAAATTATATAAGTCAATAACGTTATATATCATAACCTAAGGCAACCTAACATCTCGGATGTAATATTTTACTACATTCGTGGCGCACCGGCACCTACTACTCGGTGGGAACATTATATACGTCTATAGCGTTATATATCCTAGCCTAAGGCAATCCTAACATCTCGGATGTAATATTTTACAACATTCCTGGCGCGTCGGCACCTACTTCTCGGTGGGAACAGTATATAAGTCTATAACGTTATATATCCAAACCTAAGGCAACCTAACATCTCGGATGTAATGTTTTACAACATTCCTGGCGAGTCGGCCCCTATTTCTCCGTGGGAACATTATATAAGTCAATAACGTTATATATCCTAACCTAAGGCAACCTAACATCTCGGATGTAATATTTCACTACATTCCTGGCGCACTGGCCCCTACTTCTCGGTGGGAACATTATATACGTCTATAACGCCATATATCCTAACCTAAGGCAACCTAACATCTCGGATGTTATATTTTACTTCATTCCTGGCGCACCGGCCCCTACTTCTCGGTGGGAACAGTATATACGTCTATAACGTTATATATCCTAGCCTAAGGCAATCCTAACATCTCGGAAGTAATATTTTAAAACTTTCCTGGCGCGTCGGCACCTACTTCTCGGTGGGAACATTATATACGTCTATAACGTTATATATCCTAGTTTAAGGCAACCTAACATCTCGGATGTAATATTTTACTACATTCGTGGCGCACCGGCACCTACTTCTCGGCGGGAACATTATATACGTCTATAACGTTATGTATCCTAGCCTAAGGCAATCCTAACATCTCGGATGTAATATTTTACAACATTCCTGGCGCGTCGGCACCTACTTCTCGGTGGGAACATTATATACGTCTATAACGTTATATATCCTAACCTAAGGCAACTTATCATGTCGAATGTAATATTTTACTACATTCCTGGCACATCGGGGCCTACTTCTCGGTGGGAACATTATATACGCCTATAACGTGATATGTCCTAGCCTAAGGCAATCCTAACATCTCGGAAGTAATATTTTAAAACATTCCTGGCGCGTCGGCACCTACTTCTCGGTGGGAACATTATATACGTCTATAACGTTATATATCCTAACCTAAGGGAACCTAACACATCCGATGTAATGTTTTACAACATTCCTGGCGTGTCGGCCCCTATTTCTCGGTTGGAACATTGTATATGTCTATAACGCTATATGTCCTAGCCTGAGACAACCTAACATGTCGAATATAATATTTTACAATATTCCTGGCGCGTCGGCAACTACTTCTCGGTGGGAACTGTATATACGACTATAACGTTATATATCCTAACCTAAGACAACTTATCATGTCGAATGTAATATTTTACTACATTCCTGGCACATCGGCCCCTACTTCTCGGTGGGAACATTATATACGCCTATAACGTGATATGTCCTATCCTAAGGCAATCCTAACATCTCGGAAGTAATATTTTAAAACATTCCTGGCGCGTCGGCATCTACTTCTCGGTGGGAACAGTATATAAGTCAATAACGTTATATATCCTAACCTAAGGCAACCTAACATCCCGGATTTAATATTTTACTACATTCCTGGCACGTCGGCCACTACTTCTCGGTGGGAACATTATATCAGTCTATAACGCTATATATCCTAGCCTAAGGCAAACTAACATGTCGAATGTAATATTTTACAACATTCCCGTCACTTCGGCACCTACTTCTCGGTGGGAACATTATATACGTCTATAACGTTATATATCTTAGCCTAAGGCAACCTAACATCTCGGATGTTATATTTTACTACAGTCCCGGCGCGCCGGCCCCTACTTCTCGGTGGGAACATTATATAAGTCTACAACGTTATATATCCTAGCCTAAGGTAATCCTAACATCTCGGATGTTATATTTTACTACAGTCCCGGCGCGCCGGCCCCTACTTCTCGGTGGGAACATTATATAAGTCTACAACGTTATATATCCCAGCCTAAGGTAATCCTAACATCTCGGATGTAATATTTTACAACATTCCTGGCGCGTCGGCACCTACTTCTCGGTGGGAACAGTATATAAGTCTATAACGTCATATATCCTAACCTAAGGCAACCTAACATCTCGGATGTCATATTTTACTACATTCCTGGCACGTCGGCCCCTACTTCTCGGTGGGAACTTTATATACGTCTATAACGTTATATATCCTAGTCTAAGGCAACCTAACATCTCGGATGTAATATTTTACTACATTCGTGGCGCACCGGCACCTACTACTCGGTGGGAACATTATATACGTCTATAGCGTTATATATCCTAGCCTAAGGCAATCCTAACATCTCGGATGTAATATTTTACAACATTCCTGGCGCGTCGGCACCTACTTCTCGGTGGGAACAGTATATAAGTCTATAACGTTATATATCCTAACCTAAGGCAACCTAACATCTCGGATGTAATGTTTTACAACATTCCTGGCGAGTCGGCCCCTATTTCTCCGTGGGAACATTATATAAGTCAATAACGTTATATATCCTAACCTAAGGCAACCTAACATCTCGGATGTAATATTTCACTACATTCCTGGCGCACTGGCCCCTACTTCTCGGTGGGAACATTATATACGTCTATAACGCCATATATCCTAACCTAAGGCAACCTAACATCTCGGATGTAATATTTTACTACATTCCTGGCACGTCGGCCCCTACTTCTCGGTGGGAACATTATATATGTCTATAACGCTATATATCCTAGCCTAAGGCAAACTAACATGTCGAATGTAATATTTTACAACATTCCCGTCACTTCGGACCCTACTTCTCGGTGGGAACTTTATATACGTCTATAACGTTATATATCCTAGTCTAAGGCAACCTAACATCTCGGATGTAATATTTTACAACATTCCTGGCGTGTCGGCCACTACTTCTCGGTGGGAACATTATATAACTCTATTACGCTATATATCCTAGCCTAAGGCAAACTAACATGTCGAATGTAATATTTTACAACATTCCCGTCACTTCGGCACCTACTTCTCGGTGGGAACATTATACACGTCTATAACGTTATATATCCTAGCCTAAGGCAACCTAACATCTCGGATGTTATATTTTACTTCATTCCTGGCGCACCGGCC
Organism: Xylocopa violacea; assembly: GCA_963969225.1. NCBI lineage: Eukaryota > Metazoa > Arthropoda > Insecta > Hymenoptera > Apidae > Xylocopa > Xylocopa violacea. The sequence goes on from CAXAJV010000835.1 coordinate 41,810, forward strand.
CCTACATCTCGGTGGGAACAGTATATACGTATATAACATTATATATCCTAGCCTAAGGCAATCCTAACATCTCGGAAGTAATATTTTACAACAATCCTAGCGCGTCGGCACCTACTTCTCGGTGGGAACATTATATACGTCTATAACGTTATATATCCTAGTTTAAGGCAACCTAACATCTCGGATGTAATATTTTACTACATTCGTGGCGCACCGGCACCTACTTCTCGGCGGGAACATTATATACGTCTATAACGTTATGTATCCTAGCCTAAGGCAATCCTAACATCTCGGATGTAATATTTTACAACATTCCTGGCGCGTCGGCACCTACTTCTCGGTGGGAACATTATATACGTCTATAACGTTATATATCCTAACCTAAGGGAACCTAACACATCCGATGTAATGTTTTACAACATTCCTGGCGTATCGGCCCCTATTTCTCGGTTGGAACATTGTATATGTCTATAACGCTATATGTCCTAGCCTGAGACAACCTAACATGTCGAATATAATATTTTACAATATTCCTGGCGCGTCGGCACCTACTTCTCGGTGGGAACATTATATACGTCTATAACGTTATATATCTTAGCCTAAGGCAACCTAACATCTCGGATGTTATATTTTACTACAGTCCCGGCGCGCCGGCCCCTACTTCTCGGTGGGAACATTATATAAGTCTACAACGTTATATATCCTAGCCTAAGGTAATCCTAACATCTCGGATGTCATATTTTACAACATTCCTGGCGCGTCGGCACCTACTTCTCGGTGGGAACAGTATATAAGTCTATAACGTTATATATCCTAACCTAAGGCAACTTATCATGTCGAATGTAATATTTTACTACATTCCTGGCACATCGGCCCCTACTTCTCGGTGGGAACATTATATACGCCTATAACGTGATATGTCCTAGCCTAAGGCAATCCTAACATCTCGGAAGTAATATTTTAAAACATTCCTGGCGCGTCGGCATCTACTTCTCGGTGGGAATAGTATATAAGTCAATAACGTTATATATCCTAACCTAAGGCAACCTAACATCCCGGATTTAATATTTTACTACATTCCTGGCACGTCGGCCACTACTTCTCGGTGGGAACATTATATAAGTCTATAACGCTATATATCCTAGCCTAAGGCAAACTAACATGTCGAATGTAATATTTTACAACATTCCCGTCACTTCGGCACCTACTTCTCGGTGGGAACATTATATACGTCTATAACGTTATATATCTTAGCCTAAGGCAACCTAACATCTCGGATGTTATATTTTACTACAGTCCCGGCGCGCCGGCCCCTACTTCTCGGTGGGAACATTATATAAGTCTACAACGTTATATATCCTAGCCTAAGGTAATCCTAACATCTCGGATGTTATATTTTACTACAGTCCCGGCGCGCCGGCCCCTACTTCTCGGTGGGAACATTATATAAGTCTACAAGTTTATATATCCTAACCTAAGGCAACTTATCATGTCGAATGTAATATTTTACTACATTCCTGGCACATCGGCCCCTACTTCTCGGTGGGAACATTACATACGTCTATAACGCTATATATCCTAACCTAAGGCAACCTAACACCTCGGATGTAATGTTTTACAACATTCCTGGCGTGTCGGCCCCTATTTCTCGGTGGGAACATTATATACGTCTTTAACGATATATATCCTATCCTAAGGCAATCCTAACATGTCGAATGTAATATTTTACCACATTCCTGGCTCGTTGGCCCCTACTTCTCGGTGGGAACATTATATACGTCTATAACGTTATATATCCTAACCTAAGGGAACCTAACATCTCGGATGTTATATTTTACTACATTCCCGGCGCGCCGGCCACTACTTCTCGGTGGGAACATTATATAAGTCTATAACGCTATATGTCCTAGCCTAAGGCAAACTAACATGTCGAATGTAACATTTTACAACATTCCCGTCACTTCGGCACCTACTTCTCGGTGGGAACATTATATACGTCTATAACGTTATATATCCTAGTTTAAGGCAACCTAACATCTCGGATGTAATATTTTACTACATTCGTGGCGCACCGGCACCTACTTCTCGGTGGGAACATTATATACGTCTATAACGTTATGTATCCTAGCCTAAGGCAATCCTAACATCTCGGATGTAATATTTTACAACATTCCTGGCGCGTCGGCACCTACTTCTCGGTGGGAACATTATATACGTCTATAACGTTATATATCCTAACCTAAGGGAACCTAACACATCCGATGTAATGTTTTACAACATTCCTGGCGTGTGGGCCCCTATTTCTCGGTTGGAACATTGTATATGTCTATAACGCTATATGTCCTAGCCTGAGACAACCTAACATGTCGAATATAATATTTTACAATATTCCTGGCGCGTCGGCAACTACTTCTCGGTGGGAACTGTATATACGACTATAACGTTATATATCCTAATCTAAGACAACTTATCATGTCGAATGTAATATTTTACTACATTCCTGGCGCGTCGGCACCTACTTCTCGGTGGGAACAGTATATAAGTCTATAACGTTATATATCCTAACCTAAGGCAACCTAACATCTCGGATGTCATATTTTACTACATTCCTGGCACGTCGGCCCCTACTTCTCGGTGGGAACATTATATACCGTCTATAACGCTATATATCCTAGCCTAAGGCAAACTAACATGTCGAATGTAATATTTTACAACATTCCCGTCACTTCGGCACCTACTTCTCGGTGGGAACATTATATACGTCTATAACGTTATATATCTTAGCCTAAGGCAACCTAACATCTCGGATGTTATATTTTACTACAGTCCCGGCGCGCCGGCCCCTACTTCTCGGTGGGAACATTATATAAGTCTACAACGTTATATATCTTAGGATAAGGTAATCCTAACATCTCGGATGTAATATTTTACAACATTCCTGGCGCGTCGGCACCTACTTCTCGGTGGGAACAGTATATAAGTCTATAAAGTTATATATCCTAACCTAAGGCAACTTATCATGTCGAATGTAATATTTTACTACATTCCTGGCACATCGGACCCTACTTCTCGGTGGGAACATTATATACGCCTATAACGTGATATGTCCTAGCCTAAGGCAATCCTAACATCTCGGAAGTAATATTTTAAAACATTCCTGGCGCGTCCGCATCTACTTCTCGGTGGGAACAGTATATAAGTCAATAACGTTATATATCCTAACCTAAGGCAACCTAACATCCCGGATTTAATATTTTACTACATTCCTGGCACGTCGGCCACTACTTCTCGGTGTGAACATTATATAAGTCTATAACGCTTATCAATACTATCCTAGCCTAAGGCAAACTAACATGTCGAATGTAATATTTTACAACATTCCCGTCACTTCGGCACCTACTTCTCGGTGGGAACTTTATATACGTCTATAACGTTATATATCCTAGTCTAAGGCAACCTAACATCTCGGATGTAATATTTTACTACATTCGTGGCGCACCGGCACCTACTACTCGGTGGGAACATTATATACGTCTATAGCGTTATATATCCTAGCCTAAGGCAATCCTAACATCTCGGATGTAATATTTTACAACATTCCTGGCGCGTCGGCACCTACTTCTCGGTGGGAACAGTATATAAGTCTATAACGTTATATATCCTAACCTAAGGCAACCTAACATCTCGGATGTAATGTTTTACAACATTCCTGGCGAGTCGGTCCCTATTTCTCCGTGGGAACATTATATAAGTCAATAACGTTATATATCCTAACCTAAGGCAACCTAACATCTCGGATGTAATATTTCACTACATTCCTGGCGCACTGGCTCCTACTTCTCGGTGGGAACATTATATACGTCTATAACGCCATATATCCTAACCTAAGGCAACCTAACATCTCGGATGTAATATTTTACTACATTCCTGGCACGTCGGCCCCTACTTCTCGGTGGGAACATTATATATGTCTATAACGCTATATATCCTAGCCTAAGGCAAACTAACATGTCGAATGTAATATTTTACAACATTCCCGTCACTTCGGACCCTACTTCTCGGTGGGAACTTTATATACGTCTATAACGTTATATATCCTAGTCTAAGGCAACCTAACATCTCGGATGTAATATTTTACAACATTCCTGGCGTGTCGGCCACTACTTCTCGGTGGGAACATTATATAACTCTATTACGCTATATATCCTAGCCTAAGGCAAACTAACATGTCGAATGTAATATTTTACAACATTCCCGTCACTTCGGCACCTACTTCTCGGTGGGAACATTATACACGTCTATAACGTTATATATCCTAGCCTAAGGCAACCTAACATCTCGGATGTTATATTTTACTTCATTCCTGGCGCGCCGGCCCCTACTTCTCGGTGGGAACAGTATATACGTCTATAACGTTATATATCCTAGCCTAAGGCAATCCTAACATCTCGGAAGTAATATTTTACAACATTCCTAGCGCGTCGGCACCTACTTCTCGGTGGGAACATTATATACGTCTATAACGTTATATATCCTAGTTTAAGGCAACCTAACATCTCGGATGTAATATTTTACTACATTTGTGGCGCACCGGCACCTACTTCTCGGTGGGAACATTATATACGTCTATAACGTTATGTATCCTAGCCTAAGGCAATCCTAACATCTCGGATGTAATATTTTACAACATTCCTGGCGCGTCGGCACCTACTTCTCGGTGGGAACATTATATACGTCTATAACGTTATATATCCTAACCTAAGGGAACCTAACACATCCGATGTAATGTTTTACAACATTCCTGGCGTGTCGGCCCCTATTTCTCGGTTGGAACATTGTATATGTCTATAACGCTATATGTCCTAGCCTGAGACAACCTAACATGTCGAATATAATATTTTACAATATTCCTGGCGCGTCGGCAACTACTTCTCGGTGGGAACTGTATATACGACTATAACGTTATATATCCTAATCTAAGACAACTTATCATGTCGAATGTAATATTTTACTACATTCCTGGCACATCGGCCCCTACTTCTCGGTGGGAACATTATATACGCCTATAACGTGATATGTCCTATCCTAAGGCAATCCTAACATCTCGGAAGTAATATTTTAAAACATTCCTGGCGCGTCGGCATCTACTTCTCGGTGGGAACAGTATATAAGTCAATAACGTTATATATCCTAACCTAAGGCAACCTAACATCCCGGATTTAATATTTTGCTACATTCCTGGCACGTCGGCCACTACTTCTCGGTGGGAACATTATATAAGTCTACAACGCTATATATCCTATCCTAAGGCAAACTAACATGTCGAATGTAATATTTTACAACATTCCCGTCACTTCGGCACCTACTTCTCGGTGGGAACTTTATATACGTCTATAACGTTATATATCCTAGTCTAAGGCAACCTAACATCTCGGATGTAATATTTTACTACATTCCTGGCACGTCGGCCCCTACTTCTCGGTGGGAACAATATATACGTCTATAACGTTATATATCCTAACCTGAGGAAACCTAACACCTCGAATGTAATGTTATACAACATTCCTCGCGTGTCGGTCCCTATTTCTCGGTGGGAACATTATATATGTCTATAACGCTATATATCCTAGCCTGAGACAACCTAGCATGTCGAATATAATATATTACAATATTCCTGGCGCGTCGGCAACTACTCCTCGGTGGGAACTGTATATACGTCTATAACGTTATATATCCTAACCTAAGACAACTTAACATGTCGAGCGTAATATTTTACAACATTCCTGGCTCGACGGCCCCTACTTCTCGGTGGGAACATTATATACGTCTATAACGTTATATATCCTAGCCTAAGGCAACCTAACATATCGGATGTAATATTTTACTACATTCCTGGCGCGCTGGCCCCTACTTCTCGGTGGGAACATTATATACGTCTATAACGCCATATATCCTAACCTAAGGCAACCTAACATCTCGGATGTAATATTTTACAACATTCCTGTCGTGTCGGCCCCTACTTCTCGGTGGGAACATTATATACGTCTATAACGCTATATATCCTAGCCTAAGGCAAACTAACATGTCGAATGTAATATTTTACAACATTCCCGTCACTTCGGACCCTACTTCTCGGTGGGAACTTTATATACGTCTATAACGTTATACATCCTAGTCTAAGGCAACCTAACATCTCGGATGTAATATTTTACAACATTCCTGGCGTGTCGGCCCCTATTTCTCGGTGGGAACATTATATACGTCTATAACGTTATATATCCTAGCCCAAGGTAGTCCTAACATCTCGGATGTAATATTTTACAACATTCCTGGCGCTTCGGCACCTACTTCTAGGTGGGAACAGTATATAAGTCTATAACGTTATATATCCTAACCTAAGGCAACCTAACATCTCGGATGTAATATTTTACTACATTCCTGGTCGTCGGCCCCTACTTCTCGGTGGGAACATTATATACACCTATAACGTTACTTATCCTAGCCTAAGGCAACCTAACATCTCGGATGTAATATTTTACTACATTCGTGTCGCACCGGCCCCTACTCCTCGGTGGAAACATTATATACGTCTATAACGTTATATATCCTAGCCTAAGGCAACCTAACATATCGGATGTAATATTTTACTACATTCCTGGCGCGCTGGCCCCTACTCCTCGGTGGAAACATTATATACGTCTATAACGTTATATATCCTAACCTAAGGCAACCTAACATCTCGGATGTAATATTTTACTACATTCCTGGTCGTCGGCCCCTACTTCTCGGTGGGAACATTATATACACCTATAACGTTACTTATCCTAGCCTAAGGCAACGTAACATCTCGGATGTAATATTTTACTACATTCGTGTCGCACCGGCCTCTACTCCTCGGTGGAAACATTATATACGTCTATAACGTTATATATCCTAGCCTAAGGCAACCTAACATATCGGATGTAATATTTTACTACATTCCTGGCGCGCTGGCCCCTACTTCTCGGTGGGAACATTATATACGTCTATAACGCCATATATCCTAACCTAAGGCAACCTAACATCTCGGATGTAATATTTTACTACATTCCTGGCACGTCGGCCCCTACTTCTCGGTGGGAACAATATATACGTCTATAACGTTATATATCCTAGCCTAAGGTAATCCTAACATCTCGGATGTAATATTTTACAACATTCCTGGCGCTTCGGCACCTACTTCTAGGTGGGAACAGTATATAAGTCTATAACGTTATATATCCTAACCTAAGGCAACCTAACATCTCGGATGTAATATTTTACTACATTCCTGGTCGTCGGCCCCTACTTCTCGGTGGGAACATTATATACACCTATAACGTTACTTATCCTAGCCTAAGGCAACCTAACATCTCGGATGTAATATTTTACTACATTCGTGGCGCACCGGCCCTTACTCCTCGGTGGAAACATTATTTACGTCTATAACGTTATATATCCTAGCCTAAGGCAATCCTAACATTTCGGATGTAATATTTTACAACATTCCTGGCGCGTCGGCACCTACTTCCCGGTGGTAGCATTATATACGCCTATAACGTTATATATCCTAACCTAAGGAAACCTAACACCTCGAATGTAATGTTATACAACATTCCTGGCGTGTCGGTCCCTATTTCTCAATCGGAACATTATATATGTCTATAACGCCATATGTCCTAGCCTGAGACAACCTAGCATGTCGAATATAATATATTACTATATTCCTGGCGCGTCGGCAACTACTTCTCGGTGGGAACTGTATATACGTCTATAACGTTATACATCCTAACCTAAGGCAACCTAACATCTCGGATGTAATATTTTACTACATTCCTGGCGCGCTGGCCCCTACTTCTCGGTGGGAACATTATATACGTCTATAACTTCATATATCCTAACCTAAGGCAACCTAACATCTCGTATGTAACATTTTACTACATTCCTGGCACGTCGGCCCCTACTTCTCGGTGGGAACATTATATACGTCTATAACGCTATATATCCTAGCCTAAGGCAAACTAACATGTCGAATGTAATATTTTACAACATTCCCGTCACTTCGGACCCTACTTCTCGGTGGGAACTTTATATACGTCTATAACGTTATATATCCTAGTCTAAGGCAACCTAACATCTCGGATGTAATATTTTACAACATTCCTGGCGTGTCGGCCCCTATTTCTCGGTGGGAACATTATATACGTCTATAACGTTATATATCCTAGCCTAAGGTAGTCCTAACATCTCGGATGTAATATTTTACAACATTCCTGGCGCTTCGGCACCTACTTCTAGGTGGGAACAGTATATAAGTCTATAACGTTATATATCCTAACCTAAGGCAACCTAACATCTCGGATGTAATATTTTACTACATTCCTGGTCGTCGGCCCCTACTTCTCGGTGGGAACATTATATACACCTATAACGTTACTTATCCTAGCCTAAGGCAACCTAACATCTCGGATGTAATATTTTACTACATTCGTGTCGCACCGGCCCCTACTCCTCGGTGGAAACATTATATACGTCTATAACGTTATATATCCTAGCCTAAGGCAACCTAACATATCGGATGTAATATTTTACTACATTCCTGGCGCGCTGGCCCCTACTTCTCGGTGGGAACATTATATACGTCTATAACGCCATATATCCTAACCTAAGGCAACCTAACATCTCGGATGTAATATTTTACTACATTCCTGGCACGTCGGCCCCTACTTCTCGGTGGGAACAATATATACGTCTATAGCGTTATATATCCTAACCTGAGGAAACCTAACACCTCGAATGTAATGTTATACAACATTCCTCGCGTGTCGGTCCCTATTTCTCGGTGGGAACATTATATATGTCTATAACGCTATATATCCTAGCCTGAGACAACCTAGCATGTCGAATATAATATATTACAATATTCCTGGCGCGTCGGCAACTACTTCTCGGTGGGAACTGTATATACGTCTATAACGTTATATATCCTAACCTAAGACAACTTAACATGTCGAGCGTAATATTTTACAACATTCCTGGCTCGACGGCCCCTACTTCTCGGTGGGAACATTATATACGTCTATAACGTTATATATCCTAGCCTAAGGCAACCTAACATATCGGATGTAATATTTTACTACATTCCTGGCGCGCTGGCCCCTACTTCTCGGTGGGAACATTATATACGTCTATAACGCCATATATCCTAACCTAAGGCAACCTAACATCTCGGATGTAATATTTTACTACATTCCTGGCACGTCGGCCCTTACTTCTCGGTGGGAACATTATATACGTCTATAACGCTATATATCCTAACCTAAGGCAACCTAACATCTCGGATGTCATATTTTACTACATTCCTGGCACGTCGGCCACTACTTCTCGGTGGGAACATTATATAAGTCTATTACGCTATATATCCTAGCCTAAGGCAAACTAACATGGCGAATGTAATATTTTACAACATTCCCGTCACTTCGGCACCTACTTCTCGGTGGGAACATTATATACGTCTATAACGTTATATATCCTAGCCTAAGGCAACCTAACATCTCGGATGTTATATTTTACTTCATTCCTGGCGCGCCGGCCCCTACTTCTCGGTGGGAACAGTATATACGTCTATAACGTTATATATCCTAGCCTAAGGCAATCCTAACATCTCGGAAGTAATATTTTACAACATTCCTAGCGCGTCGGCACCTACTTCTCGGTGGGAACATTATATACGTCTATAACGTTATATATCCTAGCCTAAGACAACCTAACATGTCGAATGTAATATTTTACAACATTCCTGGCGTGTCGGCCCCTATTTCGCGGTTGGTACATTGTATATGTCTATAACGCTATATGTCCTAGCCTGAGACAACCTAACATGTCGAATATAATATTTTACAATATTCCTGGCGCGTCGGCAACTACTTCTCGGTGGGAACTGTATATACGACTATAACGTTATATATCCTAATCTAAGACAACTTATCATGTCGAATGTAATATTTTACTACATTCCTGGCACATCGGCCCCTACTTCTCGGTGGGAACATTATATACGTCTATAACGTGATATGTCCTAGCCTAAGGCAATCCTAACATCTCGGAAGTAATATTTTAAAACATTCCTGGCGCGTCGGCATCTACTTCTCGGTGGGAACAGTATATAAGTCAATAACGTTATATATCCTAACCTAAGGCAACCTAACATCCCGGATTTAATATTTTACTACATTCCTGGCACGTCGGCCACTACTTCTCGGTGGGAACATTATATAAGTCTATAACGCTATATATCCTAGCCTAAGGCAAACTAACATGTCGAATGTAATATTTTACAACATTCCCGTCACTTCGGCACCTACTTCTCGGTGGGAACATTATATACGTCTATAACGTTATATATCTTAGCCTAAGGCAACCTAACATCTCGGATGTTATATTTTACTACAGTCCCGTCGCGCCGGCCCCTACTTCTCGGTGGGAACATTATATAAGTCTACAACGTTATATATCCTAGCCGAAGGTAATCCTAACATCTCGGATGTAATATTTTACAACATTCCTGGCGCGTCGGCACCTACATCTCGGTGGGAACATTATATACGTCTATAACGTTATATATCTTAGCCTAAGGCAACCTAACATCTCGGATGTTATATTTTACTACAGTCCCGGCGCGCCGGCCCCCACTTCTCGGTGGGAACATTATATAAGTCTACAACGTTATATATCCTAGCCTAAGGTAATCCTAACATCTCGGATGTAATATTTTACAACATTCCTGGCGCGTCGGCACCTACTTCTCGGTGGGAACAGTATATAAGTCTATAACGTTATATATCCTAACCTAAGGCAACCTAACATCTCGGATGTAATATTTTACTACATTCCTGGCACGTCGGCCCCTACTTCTCGGTGGGAACATTATATACGTCTATAACGCTATATATCCTAGCCTAAGGCAAACTAACATGTCGAATGTAATATTTTACAGCATTCCCGTCACTTCGGACCCTACTTCTCGGTGGGAACTTTATATACGTCTATAACGTTATATATCCTAGTCTAAGGCAACCTAACGTCTCGGATGTAATATTTTACAACATTCCTGGCGTGTCGGCCCCTATTTCTCGGTGGGAACATTATATACGTCTATAACGTTATATATCCTAGCCTAAGGTAATCCTAACATCTCGGATGTAATATTTTACAACATTCCTGGCGCTTCGGCACCTACTTCTAGGTGGGAACAGTATATAAGTCTATAACGTAATATATCCTAACCTAAGGCAACCTAACATCTCGGATGTAATATTTTACTACATTCCTGGTCGTCGGCCCCTACTTCTCGGTGGGAACATCATATACACCTATAACGTTACTTATCCTAGCCTAAGGCAACCTAACATCTCGGATGTAATATTTTACTACATTCGTGGCGCACCGGCCCTTACTCCTCGGTGGAAACATTATATACGTCTATAACGTTATATATCCTAGCCTAAGGCAATCCTAATATTTCGGATGTAATATTTTACAACATTCCTGGCGCGTCGGCACCTACTTCCCGGTGGGAGCATTATATACGCCTATAACGTTATATATCCTAACCTAAGGAAACCTAACACCTCGAATGTAATGTTATACAACATTCCTGGCGTGTCGGTCCCTATTTCTCAATGGGAACATTATATATGTCTATAACGCCATATGTCCTAGCCTGAGACAACCTAGCATGTCGAATATAATATATTACTATATTCCTGGCGGGTCGGCAACTACTTCTCGGTGGGAACTGTATATACGTCTATAACGTTATACATCCTAACCTAAGGCAACCTAACATCTCGGATGTAATATTTTACTACATTCCTGGCGCGCTGGCCCCTACTTCTCGGTGGGAACATTATATACGTCTATAACGCCATATATCCTAACCTAAGGCAACCTAACATCTCGGATGTAATATTTTACTACATTCCTGGCACGTCGGCCCCTACTTCTCGGTGGGAACATTATATACGTCTATAACGCTATATATCCTAGCCTAAGGCAAACTAACATGTCGAATGTAATATTTTACAACATTCCCGTCACTTCGGACCCTACTTCTCGGTGGGAACTTTATATACGTCTATAACGTTATATATCCTAGTCTAAGGCAACCTAACATCTCGGATGTAATATTTTACAACATTCCTGGCGTGTCGGCCCCTATTTCTCGGTCGGAACATTATATACGTCTATAACGTTATATATCCTAGCCTAAGGTAGTCCTAACATCTCGGATGTAATATTTTACAACATTCCTGGCGCTTCGGCACCTACTTCTAGGTGGGAACAGTATATAAGTCTATAACGTTATATATCCTAACCTAAGGCAACCTAACATCTCGGATGTAATATTTTACTACATTCCTGGTCGTCGGCCCCTACTTCTCGGTGGGAACATTATATACACCTATAACGTTACCTATCCTAGCCTAAGGCAACCTAACATCTCGGATGTAATATTTTACTACATTCGTGGCGCACCGGCCCTTACTCCTCGGTGGAAACATTATATACGTCTATAACGTTATATATCCTAGCCTAAGGCAACCTAACATATCGGATGTAATATTTTACTACATTCCTGGCACGTCGGCCCCTACTTCTCGGTGGGAACATTATATACGTCTATAACGCTATATATCCTAGCCTAAGGCAAACTAACATGTCGAATGTAATATTTTACAACATTCCCGTCACTTCGGACCCTACTTCTCGGTGGGAACTTTATATACGTCTATAACGTGATACATCCTAGTCTAAGGCAACCTAACATCTCGGATGTAATATTTTACAACGTTCCTGGCGTGTCGGCCCCTATTTCTCGGTGGGAACATTATATACGTCTATAACGTTATATATCCTAGCCTAAGGTAGTCCTAACATCTCGGATGTAATATTTTACAACATTCCTGGCGCTTCGGCAACTACTTCTCGGTGGGAACAGTATATAAGTCTATAACGTTATATATCCTAACCTAAGGCAACCTAACATCTCGGATGTAATATTTTACTACATTCCTGGTCGTCGGCCCCTACTTCTCGGTGGGAACATTATATACACCTATAACGTTACTTATCCTAGCCTAAGGCAACCTAACATCTCGGATGTAATATTTTACTACATTCGTGTCGCACCGGCCCCTACTCCTCGGTGGAAACATTATATACGTCTATAACGTTATATATCCTAGCCTAAGGCAACCTAACATATCGGATGTAATATTTTACTACATTCCTGGCGCGCTGGCCCCTACTCCTCGGTGGAAACATTATATACGTCTATAACGTTATATATCCTAACCTAAGGCAACCTAACATCTCGGATGTAATATTTTACTACATTCCTGGTCGTCGGCCCCTACTTCTCGGTGGGAACATTATATACACCTATAACGTTACTTATCCTAGGCTAAGGCAACCTAACATCTCGGATGTAATATTTTACTACATTCGTGTCGCACCGGCCCCTACTCCTCGGTGGAAACATTATATACGTCTATAACGTTATATATCCTAGCCTAAGGCAACCTAACATATCGGATGTAATATTTTACTACATTCCTGGCGCGCTGGCCCCTACTTCTCGGTGGGAACATTATATACGTCTATAACGCCATATATCCTAACCTAAGGCAACCTAACATCTCGGATGTAATATTTTACTACATTCCTGGCACGTCGGCCCCTACTTCTCGGTGGGAACAATATACACGTCTATAACGTTATATATCCTAACCTGAGGAAACCTAACACCTCGAATGTAATGTTATACAACATTCCTCGCGTGTCGGTCCCTATTTCTCGGTGGGAACATTATATATGTCTATAACGCTATATATCCTAGCCTGAGACAACCTAGCATGTCGAATATAATATATTACAATATTCCTGGCGCGTCGGCAACTACTTCTCGGTGGGAACTGTATATACGTCTATAACGTTATATATCCTAACCTAAGACAACTTAACATGTCGAGCGTAATATTTTACAACATTCCTGGCTCGACGGCCCCTACTTCTCGGTGGGAACATTATATACGTCTATAACGTTATATATCCTAGCCTAAGGCAACCTAACATATCGGATGTAATATTTTACTACATTCCTGGCGCGCTGGCCCCTACTTCTCGGTGAGAACATTATATACGTCTATAACGCCATATATCCTAACCTAAGGCAACCTAACATCTCGGATGTAATATTTTACAACATTCCTGGCGTGTCGGCCCCTATTTCTCGGTGGGAACATTATATACGTCTATAACGTTATATATCCTAGCCTAAGGCAATCCTAACATTTCGGATGTAATATTTTACAACATTCCTGGCGCGTCGGCACCTACTTCCCGGTGGGAGCATTATATACGCCTATAACGTTATATATCCTAAACTAAGGAAACCTAACACCTCGAATGTAATGTTATACAGCATTCCTGGCGTGTCGGTCCCTATTTCTCAATGGGAACATTATATATGTCTATAACGCCATATGTCCTAGCCTGAGACAACCTAGCATGTCGAATATAATATATTACTATATTCCTGGCGCGTCGGCAACTACTTCTCGGTGGAAACATTATATACGTCTATAACGCCATATATCCTAACCTAAGGCAACCTAACATCTCGGATGTAATATTTTACTACATTCCTGGCACGTCGGCCCCTACTTCTCGGTGGGAACAATATACACGTCTATAACGTTATATATCCTAACCTGAGGAAACCTAACACCTCGAATGTAATGTTATACAACATTCCTCGCGTGTCGGTCCCTATTTCTCGGTGGGAACATTATATATGTCTATAACGCTATATATCCTAGCCTGAGACAACCTAGCATGTCGAATATAATATATTACAATATTCCTGGCGCGTCGGCAACTACTTCTCGGTGGGAACTGTATATACGTCTATAACGTTATATATCCTAACCTAAGACAACTTAACATGTCGAGCGTAATATTTTACAACATTCCTGGCTCGACGGCCCCTACTTCTCGGTGGGAACATTATATACGTCTATAACGTTATATATCCTAGCCTAAGGCAACCTAACATATCGGATGTAATATTTTACTACATTCCTGGCGCGCTGGCCCCTACTTCTCGGTGAGAACATTATATACGTCTATAACGCCATATATCCTAACCTAAGGCAACCTAACATCTCGGATGTAATATTTTACAACATTCCTGGCGTGTCGGCCCCTATTTCTCGGTGGGAACATTATATACGTCTATAACGTTATATATCCTAGCCTAAGGTAATCCTAACATCTCGGATGTAATATTTTACAACATTCCTGGCGCTTCGGCACCTACTTCTAGGTGGGAACAGTATATAAGTCTATAACGTTATATATCCTAACCTAAGGCAACCTAACATCTCGGATGTAATATTTTACTACATTCCTGGTCGTCGGCCCCTACTTCTCGGTGGGAACATTATATACACCTATAACGTTACTTATCCTAGCCTAAGGCAACCTAACATCTCGGATGTAATATTTTACTACATTCGTGGCGCACCGGCCCTTACTCCTCGGTGGAAACATTATATACGTCTATAACGTTATATATCCTAGCCTAAGGCAATCCTAACATTTCGGATGTAATATTTTACAACATTCCTGGCGCGTCGGCACCTACTTCCCGGTGGGAGCATTATATACGCCTATAACGTTATATATCCTAAACTAAGGAAACCTAACACCTCGAATGTAATGTTCTACAACATTCCTGGCGTGTCGGTCCCTATTTCTCAATGGGAACATTATATATGTCTATAACGCCATATGTCCTAGCCTGAGACAACCTAGCATGTCGAATATAATATATTACTATATTCCTGGCGCGTCGGCAACTACTTCTCGGTGGGAACTGTATATACGTCTATAACGTTATACATCCTAACCTAAGGCAACCTAACATCTCGGATGTAATATTTTACTACATTCCTGGCGCGCTGGCCCCTACTTCTCGGTGGGAACATTATATACGTCTATAACGCCATATATCCTAACCTAAGGCAACCTAACATCTCGGATGTAATATTTTACTACATTCCTGGCACGTCGGCCCCTACTTCTCGGTGGGAACATTATATACGTCTATAACGCTATATATCCTAGCCTAAGGCAAACTAACATGTCGAATGTAATATTTTACAACATTCCCGTCACTTCGGACCCTACTTCTCGGTGGGAACTTTATATACGTCTATAACGTTATACATCCTAGTCTAAGGCAACCTAACATCTCGGATGTAATATTTTACAACATTCCTGGCGTGTCGGCCCCTATTTCTCGGTGGGAACATTATATACGTCTATAACGTTATATATCCTAGCCTAAGGTAGTCCTAACATCTCGGATGTAATATTTTACAACATTCCTGGCGCTTCGGCAACTACTTCTCGGTGGGAACAGTATATAAGTCTATAACGTTATATACCCTAACCTAAGGCAACCTAACATCTCGGATGTAATATTTTACTACATTCCTGGTCGTCGGCCCCTACTTCTCGGTGGGAACATTATATACACCTATAACGTTACTTATCCTAGCCTAAGGCAACCTAACATCTCGGATGTAATATTTTACTACATTCGTGTCGCACCGGCCCCTACTCCTCGGTGGAAACATTATATACGTCTATAACGTTATATATCCTAGCCTAAGGCAACCTAACATATCGGATGTAATATTTTACTACATTCCTGGCGCGCTGGCCCCTACTCCTCGGTGGAAACATTATATACGTCTATAACGTTATATATCCTAACCTAAGGCAACCTAACATCTCGGATGTAATATTTTACTACATTCCTGGTCGTCGGCCCCTACTTCTCGGTGGGAACATTATATACACCTATAACGTTACTTATCCTAGCCTAAGGCAACCTAACATCTCGGATGTAATATTTTACTACATTCGTGTCGCACCGGCCCCTACTCCTCGGTGGAAACATTATATACGTCTATAACGTTATATATCCTAGCCTAAGGCAACCTAACATATCGGATGTAATATTTTACTACATTCCTGGCGCGCTGGCCCCTACTTCTCGGTGGGAACATTATATACGTCTATAACGCCATATATCCTAACCTAAGGCAACCTAACATCTCGGATGTAATATTTTACTACATTCCTGGCACGTCGGCCCCTACTTCTCGGTGGGAACAATATACACGTCTATAACGTTATATATCCTAACCTGAGGAAACCTAACACCTCGAATGTAATGTTATACAACATTCCTCGCGTGTCGGTCCCTATTTCTCGGTGGGAACATTATATATGTCTATAACGCTATATATCCTAGCCTGAGACAACCTAGCATGTCGAATATAATATATTACAATATTCCTGGCGCGTCGGCAACTACTTCTCGGTGGGAACTGTATATACGTCTATAACGTTATATATCCTAACCTAAGACAACTTAACATGTCGAGCGTAATATTTTACAACATTCCTGGCTCGACGGCCCCTACTTCTCGGTGGGAACATTATATACGTCTATAACGTTATATATCCTAGCCTAAGGCAACCTAACATATCGGATGTAATATTTTACTACGTTCCTGGCGCGCTGGCCCCTACTTCTCGGTGAGAACATTATATACGTCTATAACGCCATATATCCTAACCTAAGGCAACCTAACATCTCGGATGTAATATTTTACAACATTCCTGGCGTGTCGGCCCCTATTTCTCGGTGGGAACATTATATACGTCTATAACGTTATATATCCTAGCCTAAGGTAATCCTAACATCTCGGATGTAATATTTTACAACATTCCTGGCGCTTCGGCACCTACTTCTAGGTGGGAACAGTATATAAGTCTATAACGTTATATATCCTAACCTAAGGCAACCTAACATCTCGGATGTAATATTTTACTACATTCCTGGTCGTCGGCCCCTACTTCTCGGTGGGAACATTATATACACCTATAACGTTACTTATCCTAGCCTAAGGCAACCTAACATCTCGGATGTAATATTTTACTACATTCGTGGCGCACCGGCCCTTACTCCTCGGTGGAAACATTATATACGTCTATAACGTTATATATCCTAGCCTAAGGCAATCCTAACATTTCGGATGTAATATTTTACAACATTCCTGGCGCGTCGGCACCTACTTCCCGGTGGGAGCATTATATACGCCTATAACGTTATATATCCTAACCTAAGGAAACCTAACACCTCGAATGTAATGTTATACAACATTCCTGGCGTGTCGGTCCCTATTTCTCAATGGGAACATTATATATGTCTATAACGCCATATGTCCTAGCCTGAGACAACCTAGCATGTCGAATATAATATATTACTATATTCCTGGCGCGTCGGCAACTACTTCTCGGTGGGAACTGTATATACGTCTATAACGTTATACATCCTAACCTAAGGCAACCTAACATCTCGTATGTAATATTTTACTACATTCCTGGCACGTCGGCCCCTACTTCTCGGTGGGAACATTATATACGTCTATAACGCTATATATCCTAGCCTAAGGCAAACTAACATGTCGAATGTAATATTTTACAACATTCCCGTCACTTCGGACCCTACTTCTCGGTGGGAACTTTATATACGTCTATAACGTTATATATCCTAGTCTAAGGCAACCTAACATCTCGGATGTAATATTTTACAACATTCCTGGCGTGTCGGCCCCTATTTCTCGGTGGGAACATTATATACGTCTATAACGTTATATATCCTAGCCTAAGGTAGTCCTAACATCTCGGATGTAATATTTTACAACATTCCTGGCGCTTCGGCACCTACTTCTAGGTGGGAACAGTATATAAGTCTATAACGTTATATATCCTAACCTAAGGCAACCTAACATCTCGGATGTAATATTTTACTACATTCCTGGTCGTCGGCCCCTACTTCTCGGTGGGAACATTATATACACCTATAACGTTACTTATCCTAGCCTAAGGCAACCTAACATCTCGGATGTAATGTTTTACTACATTCGTGTCGCACCGGCCCCTACTCCTCGGTGGAAACATTATATACGTCTATAACGTTATATATCCTAGCCTAAGGCAACCTAACATATCGGATGTAATATTTTACTACATTCCTGGCGCGCTGGCCCCTACTCCTCGGTGGAAACATTATATACGTCTATAACGTTATATATCCTAACCTAAGGCAACCTAACATCTCGGATGTAATATTTTACTACATTCCTGGTCGTCGGCCCCTACTTCTCGGTGGGAACATTATATACACCTATAACGTTACTTATCCTAGCCTAAGGCAACCTAACATCTCGGATGTAATATTTTACTACATTCGTGTCGCACCGGCCCCTACTCCTCGGTGGAAACATTATATACGTCTATAACGTTATATATCCTAGCCTAAGGCAACCTAACATATCGGATGTAATATTTTACTACATTCCTGGCGCGCTGGCCCCTACTTCTCGGTGGGAACATTATATACGTCTATAACGCCATATATCCTAACCTAAGGCAACCTAACATCTCGGATGTAATATTTTACTACATTCCTGGCACGTCGGCCCCTACTTCTCGGTGGGAACAATATACACGTCTATAACGTTATATATCCTAACCTGAGGAAACCTAACACCTCGAATGTAATGTTATACAACATTCCTCGCGTGTCGGTCCCTATTTCTCGGTGGGAACATTATATATGTCTATAACGCTATATATCCTAGCCTGAGACAACCTAGCATGTCGAATATAATATATTACAATATTCCTGGCGCGTCGGCAACTACTTCTCGGTGGGAACTGTATATACGTCTATAACGTTATATATCCTAACCTAAGACAACTTAACATGTCGAGCGTAATATTTTACAACATTCCTGGCTCGACGGCCCCTACTTCTCGGTGGGAACATTATATACGTCTATAACGTTATATATCCTAGCCTAAGGCAACCTAACATATCGGATGTAATATTTTACTACGTTCCTGGCGCGCTGGCCCCTACTTCTCGGTGAGAACATTATATACGTCTATAACGCCATATATCCTAACCTAAGGCAACCTAACATCTCGGATGTAATATTTTACAACATTCCTGGCGTGTCGGCCCCTATTTCTCGGTGGGAACATTATATACGTCTATAACGTTATATATCCTAGCCTAAGGTAATCCTAACATCTCGGATGTAATATTTTACAACATTCCTGGCGCTTCGGCACCTACTTCTAGGTGGGAACAGTATATAAGTCTATAACGTTATATATCCTAACCTAAGGCAACCTAACATCTCGGATGTAATATTTTACTACATTCCTGGTCGTCGGCCCCTACTTCTCGGTGGGAACATTATATACACCTATAACGTTACTTATCCTAGCCTAAGGCAACCTAACATCTCGGATGTAATATTTTACTACATTCGTGGCGCACCGGCCCTTACTCCTCGGTGGAAACATTATATACGTCTATAACGTTATATATCCTAGCCTAAGGCAATCCTAACATTTCGGATGTAATATTTTACAACATTCCTGGCGCGTCGGCACCTACTTCCCGGTGGGAGCATTATATACGCCTATAACGTTATATATCCTAACCTAAGGAAACCTAACACCTCGAATGTAATGTTATACAACATTCCTGGCGTGTCGGTCCCTATTTCTCAATGGGAACATTATATATGTCTATAACGCCATATGTCCTAGCCTGAGACAACCTAGCATGTCGAATATAATATATTACTATATTCCTGGCGCGTCGGCAACTACTTCTCGGTGGGAACTGTATATACGTCTATAACGTTATACATCCTAACCTAAGGCAACCTAACATCTCGTATGTAATATTTTACTACATTCCTGGCACGTCGGCCCCTACTTCTCGGTGGGAACATTATATACGTCTATAACGCTATATATCCTAGCCTAAGGCAAACTAACATGTCGAATGTAATATTTTACAACATTCCCGTCACTTCGGACCCTACTTCTCGGTGGGAACTTTATATACGTCTATAACGTTATATATCCTAGTCTAAGGCAACCTAACATCTCGGATGTAATATTTTACAACATTCCTGGCGTGTCGGCCCCTATTTCTCGGTGGGAACATTATATACGTCTATAACGTTATATATCCTAGCCTAAGGTAGTCCTAACATCTCGGATGTAATATTTTACAACATTCCTGGCGCTTCGGCACCTACTTCTAGGTGGGAACAGTATATAAGTCTATAACGTTATATATCCTAACCTAAGGCAACCTAACATCTCGGATGTAATATTTTACTACATTCCTGGTCGTCGGCCCCTACTTCTCGGTGGGAACATTATATACACCTATAACGTTACTTATCCTAGCCTAAGGCAACCTAACATCTCGGATGTAATGTTTTACTACATTCGTGTCGCACCGGCCCCTACTCCTCGGTGGAAACATTATATACGTCTATAACGTTATATATCCTAGCCTAAGGCAACCTAACATATCGGATGTAATATTTTACTACATTCCTGGCGCGCTGGCCCCTACTCCTCGGTGGAAACATTATATACGTCTATAACGTTATATATCCTAACCTAAGGCAACCTAACATCTCGGATGTAATATTTTACTACATTCCTGGTCGTCGGCCCCTACTTCTCGGTGGGAACATTATATACACCTATAACGTTACTTATCCTAGCCTAAGGCAACCTAACATCTCGGATGTAATATTTTACTACATTCGTGTCGCACCGGCCCCTACTCCTCGGTGGAAACATTATATACGTCTATAACGTTATATATCCTAGCCTAAGGCAACCTAACATATCGGATGTAATATTTTACTACATTCCTGGCGCGCTGGCCCCTACTTCTCGGTGGGAACATTATATACGTCTATAACGCCATATATCCTAACCTAAGGCAACCTAACATCTCGGATGTAATATTTTACTACATTCCTGGCACGTCGGCCCCTACTTCTCGGTGGGAACAATATACACGTCTATAACGTTATATATCCTAACCTGAGGAAACCTAACACCTCGAATGTAATGTTATACAACATTCCTCGCGTGTCGGTCCCTATTTCTCGGTGGGAACATTATATATGTCTATAACGCTATATATCCTAGCCTGAGACAACCTAGCATGTCGAATATAATATATTACAATATTCCTGGCGCGTCGGCAACTACTTCTCGGTGGGAACTGTATATACGTCTATAACGTTATATATCCTAACCTAAGACAACTTAACATGTCGAGCGTAATATTTTACAACATTCCTGGCTCGACGGCCCCTACTTCTCGGTGCGAACAATATATACGTCTATAACTCTATATATCCTAGCCTAAGGCAATCCTAACATCTCGGATGTAATATTTTACAACATTCCTGGCGCGTCGGCACCTACTTCTCGGTGGGAACATTATATACGTCTATAACGTTATATATCCTAACCTAAGGGAACCTAACACATCCGATGTAATGTTTTACAACATTCCTGGCGTGTGGGCCCCTATTTCTCGGTTGGAACATTGTATATGTCTATAACGCTATATGTCCTAGCCTGAGACAACCTAACATGTCGAATATAATATTTTACAATATTCCTGGCGCGTCGGCAACTACTTCTCGGTGGGAACAGTATATAAGTCTATAACGTTATATATCCTAACCTAAGGCAACTTATCATGTCGAATGTAATATTTTACTACATTCCTGGGACATCGGCCCCTACTTCTCGGTGGGAACATTATATACGCCTATAACGTGATATGTCCTAGCCTAAGGCAATCCTAACATCTCGGAAGTAATATTTTAAAACATTCCTGGCGCGTCCGCATCTACTTCTCGGTGGGAACAGTATATAAGTCAATAACGTTATATATCCTAACCTAAGGCAACCTAACATCCCGGATTTAATATTTTACTACATTCCTGGCACGTCGGCCACTACTTCTCGGTGGGAACAGTATATAAGTCTATAACGTTATATATCCTAACCTAAGGCAACCTAACATCTCGGATGTCATATTTTACTACATTCCTGGCACGTCGGCCCCTACTTCTCGGTGGGAACTTTATATACGTCTATAACGTTATATATCCTAGTCTAAGGCAACCTAACATCTCGGATGTAATATTTTACTACATTCGTGGCGCACCGGCACCTACTACTCGGTGGGAACATTATATACGTCTATAGCGTTATATATCCTAGCCTAAGGCAATCCTAACATCTCGGATGTAATATTTTACAACATTCCTGGCGCGTCGGCACCTACTTCTCGGTGGGAACAGTATATAAGTCTATAACGTTATATATCCTAACCTAAGGCACCCTAACATCTCGGAGGTAATGTTTTACAACATTCCTGGCGAGTCGGCCCCTATTTCTCCGTGGGAACATTATATAAGTCAATAACGTTATATATCCTAACCTAAGGCAACCTAACATCTCGGATGTAATATTTCGCTACATTCCTGGCGCACCGGCACCTACTTCTCGGTGGGAACATTATATACGTCTATAACGTGATGTATCCTAGCCTAAGGCAATCCTAACATCTCGGATGTAATATTTTACAACATTCCTGGCGCGTCGGCACCTACTTCTCGGTGGGAACATTATATACGTCTATAACGTTATATATCCTAACCTAAGGCAACTTATCATGTCGAATGTAATATTTTACTACATTCCTGGCACATCGGCCCCTACTTCTCGGTGGGAACATTATATACGCCTATAACGTGATATGTCCTAGCCTAAGGCAATCCTAACATCTCGGAAGTAATATTTTTAAACATTCCTGGCGCGTCGGCACCTACTTCTCGGTGGGAACATTATATACGTCTATAACGTTATATATCCTAACCTAAGGGAACCTAACACATCCGATGTAATGTTTTACAACATTCCTGGCGTGTCGGCCCCTATTTCTCGGTTGGAACATTGTATATGTCTATAACGCTATATGTCCTAGCCTGAGACAACCTAACATGTCGAATATAATATTTTACAATATTCCTGGCGCGTCGGCAACTACTTCTCGGTGGGAACTGTATATACGACTATAACGTTATATATCCTAATCTAAGACAACTTATCATGTCGAATGTAATATTTTACTACATTCCTGGCACATCGGCCCCTACTTCTCGGTGGGAACATTATATACGCCTATAACGTGATATGTCCTATCCTAAGGCAATCCTAACATCTCGGAAGTAATATTTTAAAACATTCCTGGCGCGTCGGCATCTACTTCTCGGTGGGAACAGTATATAAGTCAATAACGTTATATATCCTAACCTAAGGCAACCTAACATCCCGGATTTAATATTTTACTACATTCCTGGCACGTCGGCCACTACTTCTCGGTGGGAACATTATATAAGTCTATAACGCTATATATCCTAGCCTAAGGCAAACTAACATGTCGAATGTAATATTTTACAACATTTCCGTCACTTCGGCACCTACTTCTCGGTGGGAACATTATATACGTCTATAACGTTATATATCTTAGCCTAAGGCAACCTAACATCTCGGATGTTATATTTTACTACAGTCCCGGCGCGCCGGCCCCTACTTCTCGGTGGGAACATTATATAAGTCTACAACGTTATATATCCTAGCCTAAGGTAATCCTAACATCTCGGATGTTATATTTTACTACAGTCCCGGCGCGCCGGCCCCTACTTCTCGGTGGGAACATTATATAAGTCTACAACGTTATATATCCTAGCCTAAGGTAATCCTAACATCTCGGATGTAATATTTTACAACATTCCTGGCGCGTCGGCACCTACTTCTCGGTGGGAACAGTATATAAGTCTATAACGTTATATATCCTAACCTAAGGCAACCTAACATCTCGGATGTAATATTTTACAACATTCCTGGCGCGTCGGCACCTACTTCTCGGTGGGAACATTATATACGTCTATAACGTTATCTACCCTAACCTAAGGGAACCTAACACATCCGATGTAATGTTTTACAACATTCCTAGCGCGTCGGCACCTACTTCTCGGTGGGAACATTATATACGTCTATAACGTTATATATCCTAGCCTAAGACAACCTAACATGTCGAATGTAATATTTTACAGCATTCCTGGCGCGTCGGCCCCTACTTCTCGGTGGGAACATTACATACGTCTATAACGCTATATATCCTAACCTAAGGCAACCTAACGTCTCGGATGTAATATTTTACTACATTCCTGGCACGTCGGCCCCTACTTCTCGGTGGGAACATTATATACGTCTATAACTCTATATATCCTAGCCTAAGGCAAACTAACATCACGGATGTTATATTTTACTACATTCCTGGCGCGCCGGCCCCTACTTCTCGGTGGGAACAGTATATACGTCTATAACGTTATATAACCTAGCCTAAGGCAATCCTTATATCTCGGAAGTAATATTTTACAACATTCCTAGCGCGTCGGCACCTACTTCTCGGTGGGAACATTATATACGTCTATAACGTTATATATCCTAGCCTAAGACAACCTAACATGTCGAATGTAATGTTTTACAACATTCCTGGCGTGTCGGCCCCTATTTCTCGGTGGGAACATTATATACGCCTATAACGATATATATATCCGCGCCTAAGGCAACCTAACACCTCGGATGTAATGTTTTACAACATTCCTGGCGTGTCGGCCCCTATTTCTCGGTGGGAACATTATATACGTCTTTAACGATATATATCCTATCCTAAGGCAATCCTAACATGTCGAATGTGTAATTTTACAACATTCCTGGCGAGTCGGCCCCTATTTCTCCGTGGGAAAATTATATAAGTCAATAACGTTATATATCATAACCTAAGGCAACCTAACATCTCGGATGTAATATTTTACTACATTCGTGGCGCACCGGCACCTACTGCTCGGTGGGAACATTATATACGTCTATAGCGTTATATATCCTAGCCTAAGGCAATCCTAACATCTCGGATGTAATATTTTACAACATTCCTGGCGCGTCGGCACCTACTTCTCGGTGGGAACAGTATATAAGTCTATAACGTTATATATCCTAACCTAAGGCAACCTAACATCTCGGATGTAATGTTTTACAACATTCCTGGCGAGTCGGCCCCTATTTCTCCGTGGGAACATTATATAAGTCAATAACGTTATATATCCTAACCTAAGGCAACCTAACATCTCGGATGTAATATTTCACTACATTCCTGGCGCACTGGCCCCTACTTCTCGGTGGGAACATTATATACGTCTATAACGCCATATATCCTAACCTAAGGCAACCTAACATCTCGGATGTTATATTTTACTTCATTCCTGGCGCACCGGCCCCTACTTCTCGGTGGGAACAGTATATACGTCTATAACGTTATATATCCTAGCCTAAGGCAATCCTAACATCTCGGAAGTAATATTTTAAAACTTTCCTGGCGCGTCGGCACCTACTTCTCGGTGGGAACATTATATACGTCTATAACGTTATATATCCTAGTTTAAGGCAACCTAACATCTCGGATGTAATATTTTACTACATTCGTGGCGCACCGGCACCTACTTCTCGGCGGGAACAT
This sequence comes from Xylocopa violacea, assembly GCA_963969225.1. Lineage (NCBI taxonomy): Eukaryota > Metazoa > Arthropoda > Insecta > Hymenoptera > Apidae > Xylocopa > Xylocopa violacea. The sequence continues at coordinate 68,466 of CAXAJV010000835.1, forward strand.
TATATACGTCTATAACGTTATGTATCCTAGCCTAAGGCAATCCTAACATCTCGGATGTAATATTTTACAACATTCCTGGCGCGTCGGCACCTACTTCTCGGTGGGAACATTATATACGTCTATAACGTTATATATCCTAACCTAAGGCAACTTATCATGTCGAATGTAATATTTTACTACATTCCTGGCACATCGGGGCCTACTTCTCGGTGGGAACATTATATACGCCTATAACGTGATATGTCCTAGCCTAAGGCAATCCTAACATCTCGGAAGTAATATTTTAAAACATTCCTGGCGCGTCGGCACCTACTTCTCGGTGGGAACATTATATACGTCTATAACGTTATATATCCTAACCTAAGGGAACCTAACACATCCGATGTAATGTTTTACAACATTCCTGGCGTGTCGGCCCCTATTTCTCGGTTGGAACATTGTATATGTCTATAACGCTATATGTCCTAGCCTGAGACAACCTAACATGTCGAATATAATATTTTACAATATTCCTGGCGCGTCGGCAACTACTTCTCGGTGGGAACTGTATATACGACTATAACGTTATATATCCTAACCTAAGACAACTTATCATGTCGAATGTAATATTTTACTACATTCCTGGCACATCGGCCCCTACTTCTCGGTGGGAACATTATATACGCCTATAACGTGATATGTCCTATCCTAAGGCAATCCTAACATCTCGGAAGTAATATTTTAAAACATTCCTGGCGCGTCGGCATCTACTTCTCGGTGGGAACAGTATATAAGTCAATAACGTTATATATCCTAACCTAAGGCAACCTAACATCCCGGATTTAATATTTTACTACATTCCTGGCACGTCGGCCACTACTTCTCGGTGGGAACATTATATCAGTCTATAACGCTATATATCCTAGCCTAAGGCAAACTAACATGTCGAATGTAATATTTTACAACATTCCCGTCACTTCGGCACCTACTTCTCGGTGGGAACATTATATACGTCTATAACGTTATATATCTTAGCCTAAGGCAACCTAACATCTCGGATGCTATATTTTACTACAGTCCCGGCGCGCCGGCCCCTACTTCTCGGTGGGAACATTATATAAGTCTACAACGTTATATATCCTAGCCTAAGGTAATCCTAACATCTCGGATGTTATATTTTACTACAGTCCCGGCGCGCCGGCCCCTACTTCTCGGTGGGAACATTATATAAGTCTACAACGTTATATATCCCAGCCTAAGGTAATCCTAACATCTCGGATGTAATATTTTACAACATTCCTGGCGCGTCGGCACCTACTTCTCGGTGGGAACAGTATATAAGTCTATAACGTCATATATCCTAACCTAAGGCAACCTAACATCTCGGATGTCATATTTTACTACATTCCTGGCACGTCGGCCCCTACTTCTCGGTGGGAACTTTATATACGTCTATAACGTTATATATCCTAGTCTAAGGCAACCTAACATCTCGGATGTAATATTTTACTACATTCGTGGCGCACCGGCACCTACTACTCGGTGGGAACATTATATACGTCTATAGCGTTATATATCCTAGCCTAAGGCAATCCTAACATCTCGGATGTAATATTTTACAACATTCCTGGCGCGTCGGCACCTACTTCTCGGTGGGAACAGTATATAAGTCTATAACGTTATATATCCTAACCTAAGGCAACCTAACATCTCGGATGTAATGTTTTACAACATTCCTGGCGAGTCGGCCCCTATTTCTCCGTGGGAACATTATATAAGTCAATAACGTTATATATCCTAACCTAAGGCAACCTAACATCTCGGATGTAATATTTCACTACATTCCTGGCGCACTGGCCCCTACTTCTCGGTGGGAACATTATATACGTCTATAACGCCATATATCCTAACCTAAGGCAACCTAACATCTCGGATGTAATATTTTACTACATTCCTGGCACGTCGGCCCCTACTTCTCGGTGGGAACATTATATATGTCTATAACGCTATATATCCTAGCCTAAGGCAAACTAACATGTCGAATGTAATATTTTACAACATTCCCGTCACTTCGGACCCTACTTCTCGGTGGGAACTTTATATACGTCTATAACGTTATATATCCTAGTCTAAGGCAACCTAACATCTCGGATGTAATATTTTACAACATTCCTGGCGTGTCGGCCACTACTTCTCGGTGGGAACATTATATAACTCTATTACGCTATATATCCTAGCCTAAGGCAAACTAACATGTCGAATGTAATATTTTACAACATTCCCGTCACTTCGGCACCTACTTCTCGGTGGGAACATTATACACGTCTATAACGTTATATATCCTAGCCTAAGGCAACCTAACATCTCGGATGTTATATTTTACTTCATTCCTGGCGCACCGGCCCCTACTTCTCGGTGGGAACAGTATATACGTATATAACGTTATATATCCTAGCCTAAGGCAATCCTAACATCTCGGAAGTAATATTTTACAACATTCCTAGCGCGTCGGCACCTACTTCTCGGTGGGAACATTATATACGTCTATAACGTTATATATCCTAGTTTAAGGCAACCTAACATCTCGGATGTAATATTTTACTACATTCGTGGCGCACCGGCACCTACTTCTCGGCGGGAACATTATATACGTCTATAACGTTATGTATCCTAGCCTAAGGCAATCCTAACATCTCGGATGTAATATTTTACAACATTCCTGGCGCGTCGGCACCTACTTCTCGGTGGGAACATTATATACGTCTATAACGTTATATATCCTAACCTAAGGGAACCTAACACATCCGATGTAATGTTTTACAACATTCCTGGCGTATCGGCCCCTATTTCTCGGTTGGAACATTGTATATGTCTATAACGCTATATGTCCTAGCCTGAGACAACCTAACATGTCGAATATAATATTTTACAATATTCCTGGCGCGTCGGCACCTACTTCTCGGTGGGAACATTATATACGTCTATAACGTTATATATCTTAGCCTAAGGCAACCTAACATCTCGGATGTTATATTTTACTACAGTCCCGGCGCGCCGGCCCCTACTTCTCGGTGGGAACATTATATAAGTCTACAACGTTATATATCCTAGCCTAAGGTAATCCTAACATCTCGGATGTCATATTTTACAACATTCCTGGCGCGTCGGCACCTACTTCTCGGTGGGAACAGTATATAAGTCTATAACGTTATATATCCTAACCTAAGGCAACTTATCATGTCGAATGTAATATTTTACTACATTCCTGGCACATCGGCCCCTACTTCTCGGTGGGAACATTATATACGCCTATAACGTGATATGTCCTAGCCTAAGGCAATCCTAACATCTCGGAAGTAATATTTTAAAACATTCCTGGCGCGTCGGCATCTACTTCTCGGTGGGAACAGTATATAAGTCAATAACGTTATATATCCTAACCTAAGGCAACCTAACATCCCGGATTTAATATTTTACTACATTCCTGGCACGTCGGCCACTACTTCTCGGTGGGAACATTATATAAGTCTATAACGCTATATATCCTAGCCTAAGGCAAACTAACATGTCGAATGTAATATTTTACAACATTCCCGTCACTTCGGCACCTACTTCTCGGTGGGAACATTATATACGTCTATAACGTTATATATCTTAGCCTAAGGCAACCTAACATCTCGGATGTTATATTTTACTACAGTCCCGGCGCGCCGGCCCCTACTTCTCGGTGGGAACATTATATAAGTCTACAACGTTATATATCCTAGCCTAAGGTAATCCTAACATCTCGGATGTTATATTTTACTACAGTCCCGGCGCGCCGGCCCCTACTTCTCGGTGGGAACATTATATAAGTCTACAACGTTATATATCCTAACCTAAGGCAACTTCTCATGTCGAATGTAATATTTTACTACATTCCTGGCACATCGGCCCCTACTTCTCGGTGGGAACATTACATACGTCTATAACGCTATATATCCTAACCTAAGGCAACCTAACACCTCGGATGTAATGTTTTACAACATTCCTGGCGTGTCGGCCCCTATTTCTCGGTGGGAACATTATATACGTCTTTAACGATATATATCCTATCCTAAGGCAATCCTAACATGTCGAATGTAATATTTTACCACATTCCTGGCTCGTTGGCCCCTACTTCTCGGTGGGAACATTATATACGTCTATAACGTTATATATCCTAACCTAAGGGAACCTAACATCTCGGATGTTATATTTTACTACATTCCCGGCGCGCCGGCCACTACTTCTCGGTGGGAACATTATATAAGTCTATAACGCTATATGTCCTAGCCTAAGGCAAACTAACATGTCGAATGTAACATTTTACAACATTCCCGTCACTTCGGCACCTACTTCTCGGTGGGAACATTATATACGTCTATAACGTTATATATCCTAGTTTAAGGCAACCTAACATCTCGGATGTAATATTTTACTACATTCGTGGCGCACCGGCACCTACTTCTCGGTGGGAACATTATATACGTCTATAACGTTATGTATCCTAGCCTAAGGCAATCCTAACATCTCGGATGTAATATTTTACAACATTCCTGGCGCGTCGGCACCTACTTCTCGGTGGGAACATTATATACGTCTATAACGTTATATATCCTAACCTAAGGGAACCTAACACATCCGATGTAATGTTTTACAACATTCCTGGCGTGTGGGCCCCTATTTCTCGGTTGGAACATTGTATATGTCTATAACGCTATATGTCCTGGCCTGAGACAACCTAACATGTCGAATATAATATTTTACAATATTCCTGGCGCGTCGGCAACTACTTCTCGGTGGGAACTGTATATACGACTATAACGTTATATATCCTAATCTAAGACAACTTATCATGTCGAATGTAATATTTTACTACATTCCTGGCGCGTCGGCACCTACTTCTCGGTGGGAACAGTATATAAGTCTATAACGTTATATATCCTAACCTAAGGCAACCTAACATCTCGGATGTCATATTTTACTACATTCCTGGCACGTCGGCCCCTACTTCTCGGTGGGAACATTATATACCGTCTATAACGCTATATATCCTAGCCTAAGGCAAACTAACATGTCGAATGTAATATTTTACAACATTCCCGTCACTTCGGCACCTACTTCTCGGTGGGAACATTATATACGTCTATAACGTTATATATCTTAGCCTAAGGCAACCTAACATCTCGGATGTTATATTTTACTACAGTCCCGGCGCGCCGGCCCCTACTTCTCGGTGGGAACATTATATAAGTCTACAACGTTATATATCTTAGGATAAGGTAATCCTAACATCTCGGATGTAATATTTTACAACATTCCTGGCGCGTCGGCACCTACTTCTCGGTGGGAACAGTATATAAGTCTATAAAGTTATATATCCTAACCTAAGGCAACTTATCATGTCGAATGTAATATTTTACTACATTCCTGGCACATCGGCCCCTACTTCTCGGTGGGAACATTATATACGCCTATAACGTGATATGTCCTAGCCTAAGGCAATCCTAACATCTCGGAAGTAATATTTTAAAACATTCCTGGCGCGTCCGCATCTACTTCTCGGTGGGAACAGTATATAAGTCAATAACGTTATATATCCTAACCTAAGGCAACCTAACATCCCGGATTTAATATTTTACTACATTCCTGGCACGTCGGCCACTACTTCTCGGTGTGAACATTATATAAGTCTATAACGCTTATCAATACTATCCTAGCCTAAGGCAAACTAACATGTCGAATGTAATATTTTACAACATTCCCGTCACTTCGGCACCTACTTCTCGGTGGGAACTTTATATACGTCTATAACGTTATATATCCTAGTCTAAGGCAACCTAACATCTCGGATGTAATATTTTACTACATTCGTGGCGCACCGGCACCTACTACTCGGTGGGAACATTATATACGTCTATAGCGTTATATATCCTAGCCTAAGGCAATCCTAACATCTCGGATGTAATATTTTACAACATTCCTGGCGCGTCGGCACCTACTTCTCGGTGGGAACAGTATATAAGTCTATAACGTTATATATCCTAACCTAAGGCACCCTAACATCTCGGAGGTAATGTTTTACAACATTCCTGGCGAGTCGGCCCCTATTTCTCCGTGGGAACATTATATAAGTCAATAACGTTATATATCCTAACCTAAGGCAACCTAACATCTCGGATGTAATATTTCACTACATTCCTGGCGCACCGGCACCTACTTCTCGGTGGGAACATTATATACGTCTATAACGTGATGTATCCTAGCCTAAGGCAATCCTAACATCTCGGATGTAATATTTTACAACATTCCTGGCGCGTCGGCACCTACTTCTCGGTGGGAACATTATATACGTCTATAACGTTATATATCCTAACCTAAGGCAACTTATCATGTCGAATGTAATATTTTACTACATTCCTGGCACATCGGCCCCTACTTCTCGGTGGGAACATTATATACGCCTATAACGTGATATGTCCTAGCCTAAGGCAATCCTAACATCTCGGAAGTAATATTTTTAAACATTCCTGGCGCGTCGGCACCTACTTCTCGGTGGGAACATTATATACGTCTATAACGTTATATATCCTAACCTAAGGGAACCTAACACATCCGATGTAATGTTTTACAACATTCCTGGCGTGTCGGCCCCTATTTCTCGGTTGGAACATTGTATATGTCTATAACGCTATATGTCCTAGCCTGAGACAACCTAACATGTCGAATATAATATTTTACAATATTCCTGGCGCGTCGGCAACTACTTCTCGGTGGGAACTGTATATACGACTATAACGTTATATATCCTAATCTAAGACAACTTATCATGTCGAATGTAATATTTTACTACATTCCTGGCACATCGGCCCCTACTTCTCGGTGGGAACATTATATACGCCTATAACGTGATATGTCCTATCCTAAGGCAATCCTAACATCTCGGAAGTAATATTTTAAAACATTCCTGGCGCGTCGGCATCTACTTCTCGGTGGGAACAGTATATAAGTCAATAACGTTATATATCCTAACCTAAGGCAACCTAACATCCCGGATTTAATATTTTACTACATTCCTGGCACGTCGGCCACTACTTCTCGGTGGGAACATTATATAAGTCTATAACGCTATATATCCTAGCCTAAGGCAAACTAACATGTCGAATGTAATATTTTACAACATTTCCGTCACTTCGGCACCTACTTCTCGGTGGGAACATTATATACGTCTATAACGTTATATATCTTAGCCTAAGGCAACCTAACATCTCGGATGTTATATTTTACTACAGTCCCGGCGCGCCGGCCCCTACTTCTCGGTGGGAACATTATATAAGTCTACAACGTTATATATCCTAGCCTAAGGTAATCCTAACATCTCGGATGTTATATTTTACTACAGTCCCGGCGCGCCGGCCCCTACTTCTCGGTGGGAACATTATATAAGTCTACAACGTTATATATCCTAGCCTAAGGTAATCCTAACATCTCGGATGTAATATTTTACAACATTCCTGGCGCGTCGGCACCTACTTCTCGGTGGGAACAGTATATAAGTCTATAACGTTATATATCCTAACCTAAGGCAACCTAACATCTCGGATGTAATATTTTACAACATTCCTGGCGCGTCGGCACCTACTTCTCGGTGGGAACATTATATACGTCTATAACGTTATCTACCCTAACCTAAGGGAACCTAACACATCCGATGTAATGTTTTACAACATTCCTAGCGCGTCGGCACCTACTTCTCGGTGGGAACATTATATACGTCTATAACGTTATATATCCTAGCCTAAGACAACCTAACATGTCGAATGTAATATTTTACAGCATTCCTGGCGCGTCGGCCCCTACTTCTCGGTGGGAACATTACATACGTCTATAACGCTATATATCCTAACCTAAGGCAACCTAACGTCTCGGATGTAATATTTTACTACATTCCTGGCACGTCGGCCCCTACTTCTCGGTGGGAACATTATATACGTCTATAACTCTATATATCCTAGCCTAAGGCAAACTAACATCACGGATGTTATATTTTACTACATTCCTGGCGCGCCGGCCCCTACTTCTCGGTGGGAACAGTATATACGTCTATAACGTTATATAACCTAGCCTAAGGCAATCCTTATATCTCGGAAGTAATATTTTACAACATTCCTAGCGCGTCGGCACCTACTTCTCGGTGGGAACATTATATACGTCTATAACGTTATATATCCTAGCCTAAGACAACCTAACATGTCGAATGTAATGTTTTACAACATTCCTGGCGTGTCGGCCCCTATTTCTCGGTGGGAACATTATATACGCCTATAACGATATATATATCCGCGCCTAAGGCAACCTAACACCTCGGATGTAATGTTTTACAACATTCCTGGCGTGTCGGCCCCTATTTCTCGGTGGGAACATTATATACGTCTTTAACGATATATATCCTATCCTAAGGCAATCCTAACATGTCGAATGTGTAATTTTACAACATTCCTGGCGAGTCGGCCCCTATTTCTCCGTGGGAAAATTATATAAGTCAATAACGTTATATATCATAACCTAAGGCAACCTAACATCTCGGATGTAATATTTTACTACATTCGTGGCGCACCGGCACCTACTGCTCGGTGGGAACATTATATACGTCTATAGCGTTATATATCCTAGCCTAAGGCAATCCTAACATCTCGGATGTAATATTTTACAACATTCCTGGCGCGTCGGCACCTACTTCTCGGTGGGAACAGTATATAAGTCTATAACGTTATATATCCTAACCTAAGGCAACCTAACATCTCGGATGTAATGTTTTACAACATTCCTGGCGAGTCGGCCCCTATTTCTCCGTGGGAACATTATATAAGTCAATAACGTTATATATCCTAACCTAAGGCAACCTAACATCTCGGATGTAATATTTCACTACATTCCTGGCGCACTGGCCCCTACTTCTCGGTGGGAACATTATATACGTCTATAACGCCATATATCCTAACCTAAGGCAACCTAACATCTCGGATGTTATATTTTACTTCATTCCTGGCGCACCGGCCCCTACTTCTCGGTGGGAACAGTATATACGTCTATAACGTTATATATCCTAGCCTAAGGCAATCCTAACATCTCGGAAGTAATATTTTAAAACTTTCCTGGCGCGTCGGCACCTACTTCTCGGTGGGAACATTATATACGTCTATAACGTTATATATCCTAGTTTAAGGCAACCTAACATCTCGGATGTAATATTTTACTACATTCGTGGCGCACCGGCACCTACTTCTCGGCGGGAACATTATATACGTCTATAACGTTATGTATCCTAGCCTAAGGCAATCCTAACATCTCGGATGTAATATTTTACAACATTCCTGGCGCGTCGGCACCTACTTCTCGGTGGGAACATTATATACGTCTATAACGTTATATATCCTAACCTAAGGCAACTTATCATGTCGAATGTAATATTTTACTACATTCCTGGCACATCGGGGCCTACTTCTCGGTGGGAACATTATATACGCCTATAACGTGATATGTCCTAGCCTAAGGCAATCCTAACATCTCGGAAGTAATATTTTAAAACATTCCTGGCGCGTCGGCACCTACTTCTCGGTGGGAACATTATATACGTCTATAACGTTATATATCCTAACCTAAGGGAACCTAACACATCCGATGTAATGTTTTACAACATTCCTGGCGTGTCGGCCCCTATTTCTCGGTTGGAACATTGTATATGTCTATAACGCTATATGTCCTAGCCTGAGACAACCTAACATGTCGAATATAATATTTTACAATATTCCTGGCGCGTCGGCAACTACTTCTCGGTGGGAACTGTATATACGACTATAACGTTATATATCCTAACCTAAGACAACTTATCATGTCGAATGTAATATTTTACTACATTCCTGGCACATCGGCCCCTACTTCTCGGTGGGAACATTATATACGCCTATAACGTGATATGTCCTATCCTAAGGCAATCCTAACATCTCGGAAGTAATATTTTAAAACATTCCTGGCGCGTCGGCATCTACTTCTCGGTGGGAACAGTATATAAGTCAATAACGTTATATATCCTAACCTAAGGCAACCTAACATCCCGGATTTAATATTTTACTACATTCCTGGCACGTCGGCCACTACTTCTCGGTGGGAACATTATATCAGTCTATAACGCTATATATCCTAGCCTAAGGCAAACTAACATGTCGAATGTAATATTTTACAACATTCCCGTCACTTCGGCACCTACTTCTCGGTGGGAACATTATATACGTCTATAACGTTATATATCTTAGCCTAAGGCAACCTAACATCTCGGATGTTATATTTTACTACAGTCCCGGCGCGCCGGCCCCTACTTCTCGGTGGGAACATTATATAAGTCTACAACGTTATATATCCTAGCCTAAGGTAATCCTAACATCTCGGATGTTATATTTTACTACAGTCCCGGCGCGCCGGCCCCTACTTCTCGGTGGGAACATTATATAAGTCTACAACGTTATATATCCCAGCCTAAGGTAATCCTAACATCTCGGATGTAATATTTTACAACATTCCTGGCGCGTCGGCACCTACTTCTCGGTGGGAACAGTATATAAGTCTATAACGTCATATATCCTAACCTAAGGCAACCTAACATCTCGGATGTCATATTTTACTACATTCCTGGCACGTCGGCCCCTACTTCTCGGTGGGAACTTTATATACGTCTATAACGTTATATATCCTAGTCTAAGGCAACCTAACATCTCGGATGTAATATTTTACTACATTCGTGGCGCACCGGCACCTACTACTCGGTGGGAACATTATATACGTCTATAGCGTTATATATCCTAGCCTAAGGCAATCCTAACATCTCGGATGTAATATTTTACAACATTCCTGGCGCGTCGGCACCTACTTCTCGGTGGGAACAGTATATAAGTCTATAACGTTATATATCCTAACCTAAGGCAACCTAACATCTCGGATGTAATGTTTTACAACATTCCTGGCGAGTCGGCCCCTATTTCTCCGTGGGAACATTATATAAGTCAATAACGTTATATATCCTAACCTAAGGCAACCTAACATCTCGGATGTAATATTTCACTACATTCCTGGCGCACTGGCCCCTACTTCTCGGTGGGAACATTATATACGTCTATAACGCCATATATCCTAACCTAAGGCAACCTAACATCTCGGATGTAATATTTTACTACATTCCTGGCACGTCGGCCCCTACTTCTCGGTGGGAACATTATATATGTCTATAACGCTATATATCCTAGCCTAAGGCAAACTAACATGTCGAATGTAATATTTTACAACATTCCCGTCACTTCGGACCCTACTTCTCGGTGGGAACTTTATATACGTCTATAACGTTATATATCCTAGTCTAAGGCAACCTAACATCTCGGATGTAATATTTTACAACATTCCTGGCGTGTCGGCCACTACTTCTCGGTGGGAACATTATATAACTCTATTACGCTATATATCCTAGCCTAAGGCAAACTAACATGTCGAATGTAATATTTTACAACATTCCCGTCACTTCGGCACCTACTTCTCGGTGGGAACATTATACACGTCTATAACGTTATATATCCTAGCCTAAGGCAACCTAACATCTCGGATGTTATATTTTACTTCATTCCTGGCGCACCGGCCCCTACTTCTCGGTGGGAACAGTATATACGTATATAACGTTATATATCCTAGCCTAAGGCAATCCTAACATCTCGGAAGTAATATTTTACAACATTCCTAGCGCGTCGGCACCTACTTCTCGGTGGGAACATTATATACGTCTATAACGTTATATATCCTAGTTTAAGGCAACCTAACATCTCGGATGTAATATTTTACTACATTCGTGGCGCACCGGCACCTACTTCTCGGCGGGAACATTATATACGTCTATAACGTTATGTATCCTAGCCTAAGGCAATCCTAACATCTCGGATGTAATATTTTACAACATTCCTGGCGCGTCGGCACCTACTTCTCGGTGGGAACATTATATACGTCTATAACGTTATATATCCTAACCTAAGGGAACCTAACACATCCGATGTAATGTTTTACAACATTCCTGGCGTATCGGCCCCTATTTCTCGGTTGGAACATTGTATATGTCTATAACGCTATATGTCCTAGCCTGAGACAACCTAACATGTCGAATATAATATTTTACAATATTCCTGGCGCGTCGGCACCTACTTCTCGGTGGGAACATTATATACGTCTATAACGTTATATATCTTAGCCTAAGGCAACCTAACATCTCGGATGTTATATTTTACTACAGTCCCGGCGCGCCGGCCCCTACTTCTCGGTGGGAACATTATATAAGTCTACAACGTTATATATCCTAGCCTAAGGTAATCCTAACATCTCGGATGTCATATTTTACAACATTCCTGGCGCGTCGGCACCTACTTCTCGGTGGGAACAGTATATAAGTCTATAACGTTATATATCCTAACCTAAGGCAACTTATCATGTCGAATGTAATATTTTACTACATTCCTGGCACATCGGCCCCTACTTCTCGGTGGGAACATTATATACGCCTATAACGTGATATGTCCTAGCCTAAGGCAATCCTAACATCTCGGAAGTAATATTTTAAAACATTCCTGGCGCGTCGGCATCTACTTCTCGGTGGGAACAGTATATAAGTCAATAACGTTATATATCCTAACCTAAGGCAACCTAACATCCCGGATTTAATATTTTACTACATTCCTGGCACGTCGGCCACTACTTCTCGGTGGGAACATTATATAAGTCTATAACGCTATATATCCTAGCCTAAGGCAAACTAACATGTCGAATGTAATATTTTACAACATTCCCGTCACTTCGGCACCTACTTCTCGGTGGGAACATTATATACGTCTATAACGTTATATATCTTAGCCTAAGGCAACCTAACATCTCGGATGTTATATTTTACTACAGTCCCGGCGCGCCGGCCCCTACTTCTCGGTGGGAACATTATATAAGTCTACAACGTTATATATCCTAGCCTAAGGTAATCCTAACATCTCGGATGTTATATTTTACTACAGTCCCGGCGCGCCGGCCCCTACTTCTCGGTGGGAACATTATATAAGTCTACAACGTTATATATCCTAACCTAAGGCAACTTCTCATGTCGAATGTAATATTTTACTACATTCCTGGCACATCGGCCCCTACTTCTCGGTGGGAACATTACATACGTCTATAACGCTATATATCCTAACCTAAGGCAACCTAACACCTCGGATGTAATGTTTTACAACATTCCTGGCGTGTCGGCCCCTATTTCTCGGTGGGAACATTATATACGTCTTTAACGATATATATCCTATCCTAAGGCAATCCTAACATGTCGAATGTAATATTTTACCACATTCCTGGCTCGTTGGCCCCTACTTCTCGGTGGGAACATTATATACGTCTATAACGTTATATATCCTAACCTAAGGGAACCTAACATCTCGGATGTTATATTTTACTACATTCCCGGCGCGCCGGCCACTACTTCTCGGTGGGAACATTATATAAGTCTATAACGCTATATGTCCTAGCCTAAGGCAAACTAACATGTCGAATGTAACATTTTACAACATTCCCGTCACTTCGGCACCTACTTCTCGGTGGGAACATTATATACGTCTATAACGTTATATATCCTAGTTTAAGGCAACCTAACATCTCGGATGTAATATTTTACTACATTCGTGGCGCACCGGCACCTACTTCTCGGTGGGAACATTATATACGTCTATAACGTTATGTATCCTAGCCTAAGGCAATCCTAACATCTCGGATGTAATATTTTACAACATTCCTGGCGCGTCGGCACCTACTTCTCGGTGGGAACATTATATTCGTCTATAACGTTATATATCCTAACCTAAGGGAACCTAACACATCCGATGTAATGTTTTACAACATTCCTGGCGTGTGGGCCCCTATTTCTCGGTTGGAACATTGTATATGTCTATAACGCTATATGTCCTGGCCTGAGACAACCTAACATGTCGAATATAATATTTTACAATATTCCTGGCGCGTCGGCAACTACTTCTCGGTGGGAACTGTATATACGACTATAACGTTATATATCCTAATCTAAGACAACTTATCATGTCGAATGTAATATTTTACTACATTCCTGGCGCGTCGGCACCTACTTCTCGGTGGGAACAGTATATAAGTCTATAACGTTATATATCCTAACCTAAGGCAACCTAACATCTCGGATGTCATATTTTACTACATTCCTGGCACGTCGGCCCCTACTTCTCGGTGGGAACATTATATACCGTCTATAACGCTATATATCCTAGCCTAAGGCAAACTAACATGTCGAATGTAATATTTTACAACATTCCCGTCACTTCGGCACCTACTTCTCGGTGGGAACATTATATACGTCTATAACGTTATATATCTTAGCCTAAGGCAACCTAACATCTCGGATGTTATATTTTACTACAGTCCCGGCGCGCCGGCCCCTACTTCTCGGTGGGAACATTATATAAGTCTACAACGTTATATATCTTAGGATAAGGTAATCCTAACATCTCGGATGTAATATTTTACAACATTCCTGGCGCGTCGGCACCTACTTCTCGGTGGGAACAGTATATAAGTCTATAAAGTTATATATCCTAACCTAAGGCAACTTATCATGTCGAATGTAATATTTTACTACATTCCTGGCACATCGGCCCCTACTTCTCGGTGGGAACATTATATACGCCTATAACGTGATATGTCCTAGCCTAAGGCAATCCTAACATCTCGGAAGTAATATTTTAAAACATTCCTGGCGCGTCCGCATCTACTTCTCGGTGGGAACAGTATATAAGTCAATAACGTTATATATCCTAACCTAAGGCAACCTAACATCCCGGATTTAATATTTTACTACATTCCTGGCACGTCGGCCACTACTTCTCGGTGTGAACATTATATAAGTCTATAACGCTTATCAATACTATCCTAGCCTAAGGCAAACTAACATGTCGAATGTAATATTTTACAACATTCCCGTCACTTCGGCACCTACTTCTCGGTGGGAACTTTATATACGTCTATAACGTTATATATCCTAGTCTAAGGCAACCTAACATCTCGGATGTAATATTTTACTACATTCGTGGCGCACCGGCACCTACTACTCGGTGGGAACATTATATACGTCTATAGCGTTATATATCCTAGCCTAAGGCAATCCTAACATCTCGGATGTAATATTTTACAACATTCCTGGCGCGTCGGCACCTACTTCTCGGTGGGAACAGTATATAAGTCTATAACGTTATATATCCTAACCTAAGGCAACCTAACATCTCGGATGTAATGTTTTACAACATTCCTGGCGAGTCGGTCCCTATTTCTCCGTGGGAACATTATATAAGTCAATAACGTTATATATCCTAACCTAAGGCAACCTAACATCTCGGATGTAATATTTCACTACATTCCTGGCGCACTGGCCCCTACTTCTCGTTGGGAACATTATATACGTCTATAACGCCATATATCCTAACCTAAGGCAACCTAACATCTCGGATGTAATATTTTACTACATTCCTGGCACGTCGGCCCCAACTTCTCGGTGGGAACATTATATATGTCTATAAAGCTATATATCCTAGCCTAAGGCAAACTAACATGTCGAATGTAATATTTTACAACATTCCCGTCACTTCGGACCCTACTTCTCGGTGGGAACTTTATATACGTCTATAACGTTATATATCCTAGTCTAAGGCAACCTAACATCTCGGATGTAATATTTTACAACATTCCTGGCGTGTCGGCCACTACTTCTCGGTGGGAACATTATATAACTCTATTACGCTATATATCCTAGCCTAAGGCAAACTAACATGTCGAATGTAATATTTTACAACATTCCCGTCACTTCGGCACCTACTTCTCGGTGGGAACATTATACACGTCTATAACGTTATATATCCTAGCCTAAGGCAACCTAACATCTCGGATGTTATATTTTACTTCATTCCTGGCGCGCCGGCCCCTACTTCTCGGTGGGAACAGTATATACGTCTATAACGTTATATATCCTAGCCTAAGGCAATCCTAACATCTCGGAAGTAATATTTTACAACATTCCTAGCGCGTCGGCACCTACTTCTCGGTGGGAACATTATATACGTCTATAACGTTATATATCCTAGTTTAAGGCAACCTAACATCTCGGATGTAATATTTTACTACATTTGTGGCGCACCGGCACCTACTTCTCGGTGGGAACATTATATACGTCTATAACGTTATGTATCCTAGCCTAAGGCAGTCCTAACATCTCGGATGTAATATTTTACAACATTCCTGGCGCGTCGGCACCTACTTCTCGGTGGGAATATTATATACGTCTATAACGTTATATATCCTAACCTAAGGGAACCTAACACATCCGATGTAATGTTTTGCAACATTCCTGGCGTGTCGGCCCCTATTTCTCGGTTGGAACATTGAATATGTCTATAACGCTATATGTCCTAGCCTGAGACAACCTATCATGTCGAATATAATATTTTACAATATTCCTGGCGCGTCGGCAACTACTTCTCGGTGGGAACTGTATATACGACTATAACGTTATATATCCTAATCTAAGACAACTTATCATGTCGAATGTAATATTTTACTACATTCCTGGCACATCGGCCCCTACTTCTCGGTGGGAACATTATATACGCCTATAACGTGATATGTCCTATCCTAAGGCAATCCTAACATCCCGGAAGTAATATTTTAAAACATTCCTGGCGCGTCGGCATCTACTTCTCGGTGGGAACAGTATATAAGTCAATAACGTTATATATCCTAACCTAAGGCAACCTAACATCTCGGATGTAATGTTTTACAACATTCCTGGCGAGTCGGCCCCTATTTCTCCGTGGGAACATTATATAAGTCAATAACGTTATATATCCTAACCTAAGGCAACCTAACATCTCGGATGTAATATTTCACTACATTCCTGGCGCACTGGCTCCTACTTCTCGGTGGGAACATTATATACGTCTATAACGCCATATATCCTAACCTAAGGCAACCTAACATCTCGGATGTAATATTTTACTACATTCCTGGCACGTCGGCCCCTACTTCTCGGTGGGAACATTATATATGTCTATAACGCTATATATCCTAGCCTAAGGCAAACTAACATGTCGAATGTAATATTTTACAACATTCCCGTCACTTCGGACCCTACTTCTCGGTGGGAACTTTATATACGTCTATAACGTTATATATCCTAGTCTAAGGCAACCTAACATCTCGGATGTAATATTTTACAACATTCCTGGCGTGTCGGCCACTACTTCTCGGTGGGAACATTATATAACTCTATTACGCTATATATCCTAGCCTAAGGCAAACTAACATGTCGAATGTAATATTTTACAACATTCCCGTCACTTCGGCACCTACTTCTCGGTGGGAACATTATACACGTCTATAACGTTATATATCCTAGCCTAAGGCAACCTAACATCTCGGATGTTATATTTTACTTCATTCCTGGCGCGCCGGCCCCTACTTCTCGGTGGGAACAGTATATACGTCTATAACGTTATATATCCTAGCCTAAGGCAATCCTAACATCTCGGAAGTAATATTTTACAACATTCCTAGCGCGTCGGCACCTACTTCTCGGTGGGAACATTATATACGTCTATAACGTTATATATCCTAGTTTAAGGCAACCTAACATCTCGGATGTAATATTTTACTACATTTGTGGCGCACCGGCACCTACTTCTCGGTGGGAACATTATATACGTCTATAACGTTATGTATCCTAGCCTAAGGCAATCCTAACATCTCGGATGTAATATTTTACAACATTCCTGGCGCGTCGGCACCTACTTCTCGGTGGGAACATTATATACGTCTATAACGTTATATATCCTAACCTAAGGGAACCTAACACATCCGATGTAATGTTTTACAACATTCCTGGCGTGTCGGCCCCTATTTCTCGGTTGGAACATTGTATATGTCTATAACGCTATATGTCCTAGCCTGAGACAACCTAACATGTCGAATATAATATTTTACAATATTCCTGGCGCGTCGGCAACTACTTCTCGGTGGGAACTGTATATACGACTATAACGTTATATATCCTAATCTAAGACAACTTATCATGTCGAATGTAATATTTTACTACATTCCTGGCACATCGGCCCCTACTTCTCGGTGGGAACATTATATACGCCTATAACGTGATATGTCCTATCCTAAGGCAATCCTAACATCTCGGAAGTAATATTTTAAAACATTCCTGGCGCGTCGGCATCTACTTCTCGGTGGGAACAGTATATAAGTCAATAACGTTATATATCCTAACCTAAGGCAACCTAACATCCCGGATTTAATATTTTGCTACATTCCTGGCACGTCGGCCACTACTTCTCGGTGGGAACATTATATAAGTCTACAACGCTATATATCCTATCCTAAGGCAAACTAACATGTCGAATGTAATATTTTACAACATTCCCGTCACTTCGGCACCTACTTCTCGGTGGGAACTTTATATACGTCTATAACGTTATATATCCTAGTCTAAGGCAACCTAACATCTCGGATGTAATATTTTACTACATTCCTGGCACGTCGGCCCCTACTTCTCGGTGGGAACAATATATACGTCTATAACGTTATATATCCTAACCTGAGGAAACCTAACACCTCGAATGTAATGTTATACAACATTCCTCGCGTGTCGGTCCCTATTTCTCGGTGGGAACATTATATATGTCTATAACGCTATATATCCTAGCCTGAGACAACCTAGCATGTCGAATATAATATATTACAATATTCCTGGCGCGTCGGCAACTACTCCTCGGTGGGAACTGTATATACGTCTATAACGTTATATATCCTAACCTAAGACAACTTAACATGTCGAGCGTAATATTTTACAACATTCCTGGCTCGACGGCCCCTACTTCTCGGTGGGAACATTATATACGTCTATAACGTTATATATCCTAGCCTAAGGCAACCTAACATATCGGATGTAATATTTTACTACATTCCTGGCGCGCTGGCCCCTACTTCTCGGTGGGAACATTATATACGTCTATAACGCCATATATCCTAACCTAAGGCAACCTAACATCTCGGATGTAATATTTTACAACATTCCTGTCGTGTCGGCCCCTACTTCTCGGTGGGAACATTATATACGTCTATAACGCTATATATCCTAGCCTAAGGCAAACTAACATGTCGAATGTAATATTTTACAACATTCCCGTCACTTCGGACCCTACTTCTCGGTGGGAACTTTATATACGTCTATAACGTTATACATCCTAGTCTAAGGCAACCTAACATCTCGGATGTAATATTTTACAACATTCCTGGCGTGTCGGCCCCTATTTCTCGGTGGGAACATTATATACGTCTATAACGTTATATATCCTAGCCCAAGGTAGTCCTAACATCTCGGATGTAATATTTTACAACATTCCTGGCGCTTCGGCACCTACTTCTAGGTGGGAACAGTATATAAGTCTATAACGTTATATATCCTAACCTAAGGCAACCTAACATCTCGGATGTAATATTTTACTACATTCCTGGTCGTCGGCCCCTACTTCTCGGTGGGAACATTATATACACCTATAACGTTACTTATCCTAGCCTAAGGCAACCTAACATCTCGGATGTAATATTTTACTACATTCGTGTCGCACCGGCCCCTACTCCTCGGTGGAAACATTATATACGTCTATAACGTTATATATCCTAGCCTAAGGCAACCTAACATATCGGATGTAATATTTTACTACATTCCTGGCGCGCTGGCCCCTACTCCTCGGTGGAAACATTATATACGTCTATAACGTTATATATCCTAACCTAAGGCAACCTAACATCTCGGATGTAATATTTTACTACATTCCTGGTCGTCGGCCCCTACTTCTCGGTGGGAACATTATATACACCTATAACGTTACTTATCCTAGCCTAAGGCAACGTAACATCTCGGATGTAATATTTTACTACATTCGTGTCGCACCGGCCCCTACTCCTCGGTGGAAACATTATATACGTCTATAACGTTATATATCCTAGCCTAAGGCAACCTAACATATCGGATGTAATATTTTACTACATTCCTGGCGCGCTGGCCCCTACTTCTCGGTGGGAACATTATATACGTCTATAACGCCATATATCCTAACCTAAGGCAACCTAACATCTCGGATGTAATATTTTACTACATTCCTGGCACGTCGGCCCCTACTTCTCGGTGGGAACAATATACACGTCTATAACGTTATATATCCTAACCTGAGGAAACCTAACACCTCGAATGTAATGTTATACAACATTCCTCGCGTGTCGGTCCCTATTTCTCGGTGGGAACATTATATATGTCTATAACGCTATATATCCTAGCCTGAGACAACCTAGCATGTCGAATATAATATATTACAATATTCCTGGCGCGTCGGCAACTACTTCTCGGTGGGAACTGTATATACGTCTATAACGTTATATATCCTAACCTAAGACAACTTAACATGTCGAGCGTAATATTTTACAACATTCCTGGCTCGACGGCCCCTACTTCTCGGTGGGAACATTATATACGTCTATAACGTTATATATCCTAGCCTAAGGCAACCTAACATATCGGATGTAATATTTTACTACATTCCTGGCGCGCTGACCCCTACTTCTCGGTGGGAACATTATATACGTCTATAACGCCATATATCCTAACCTAAGGCAACCTAACATCTCGGATGTAATATTTTACAACATTCCTGGCGTGTCGGCCCCTATTTCTCGGTGGGAAAATTATATACGTCTATAACGTTATATATCCTAGCCTAAGGTAATCCTAACATCTCGGATGTAATATTTTACAACATTCCTGGCGCTTCGGCACCTACTTCTAGGTGGGAACAGTATATAAGTCTATAACGTTATATATCCTAACCTAAGGCAACCTAACATCTCGGATGTAATATTTTACTACATTCCTGGTCGTCGGCCCCTACTTCTCGGTGGGAACATTATATACACCTATAACGTTACTTATCCTAGCCTAAGGCAACCTAACATCTCGGATGTAATATTTTACTACATTCGTGGCGCACCGGCCCTTACTCCTCGGTGGAAACATTATTTACGTCTATAACGTTATATATCCTAGCCTAAGGCAATCCTAACATTTCGGATGTAATATTTTACAACATTCCTGGCGCGTCGGCACCTACTTCCCGGTGGGAGCATTATATACGCCTATAACGTTATATATCCTAACCTAAGGAAACCTAACACCTCGAATGTAATGTTATACAACATTCCTGGCGTGTCGGTCCCTATTTCTCAATGGGAACATTATATATGTCTATAACGCCATATGTCCTAGCCTGAGACAACCTAGCATGTCGAATATAATATATTACTATATTCCTGGCGCGTCGGCAACTACTTCTCGGTGGGAACTGTATATACGTCTATAACGTTATACATCCTAACCTAAGGCAACCTAACATCTCGGATGTAATATTTTACTACATTCCTGGCGCGCTGGCCCCTACTTCTCGGTGGGAACATTATATACGTCTATAACTTCATATATCCTAACCTAAGGCAACCTAACATCTCGTATGTAACATTTTACTACATTCCTGGCACGTCGGCCCCTACTTCTCGGTGGGAACATTATATACGTCTATAACGCTATATATCCTAGCCTAAGGCAAACTAACATGTCGAATGTAATATTTTACAACATTCCCGTCACTTCGGACCCTACTTCTCGGTGGGAACTTTATATACGTCTATAACGTTATATATCCTAGTCTAAGGCAACCTAACATCTCGGATGTAATATTTTACAACATTCCTGGCGTGTCGGCCCCTATTTCTCGGTGGGAACATTATATACGTCTATAACGTTATATATCCTAGCCTAAGGTAGTCCTAACATCTCGGATGTAATATTTTACAACATTCCTGGCGCTTCGGCACCTACTTCTAGGTGGGAACAGTATATAAGTCTATAACGTTATATATCCTAACCTAAGGCAACCTAACATCTCGGATGTAATATTTTACTACATTCCTGGTCGTCGGCCCCTACTTCTCGGTGGGAACATTATATACACCTATAACGTTACTTATCCTAGCCTAAGGCAACCTAACATCTCGGATGTAATATTTTACTACATTCGTGTCGCACCGGCCCCTACTCCTCGGTGGAAACATTATATACGTCTATAACGTTATATATCCTAGCCTAAGGCAACCTAACATATCGGATGTAATATTTTACTACATTCCTGGCGCGCTGGCCCCTACTTCTCGGTGGGAACATTATATACGTCTATAACGCCATATATCCTAACCTAAGGCAACCTAACATCTCGGATGTAATATTTTACTACATTCCTGGCACGTCGGCCCCTACTTCTCGGTGGGAACAATATATACGTCTATAGCGTTATATATCCTAACCTGAGGAAACCTAACACCTCGGATGTAATGTTATACAACATTCCTCGCGTGTCGGTCCCTATTTCTCGGTGGGAACATTATATATGTCTATAACGCTATATATCCTAGCCTGAGACAACCTAGCATGTCGAATATAATATATTACAATATTCCTGGCGCGTCGGCAACTACTTCTCGGTGGGAACTGTATATACGTCTATAACGTTATATATCCTAACCTAAGACAACTTAACATGTCGAGCGTAATATTTTACAACATTCCTGGCTCGACGGCCCCTACTTCTCGGTGGGAACATTATATACGTCTATAACGTTATATATCCTAGCCTAAGGCAACCTAACATATCGGATGTAATATTTTACTACATTCCTGGCGCGCTGGCCCCTACTTCTCGGTGGGAACATTATATACGTCTATAACGCCATATATCCTAACCTAAGGCAACCTAACATCTCGGATGTAATATTTTACTACATTCCTGGCACGTCGGCCCTTACTTCTCGGTGGGAACATTATATACGTCTATAACGCTATATATCCTAACCTAAGGCAACCTAACATCTCGGATGTCATATTTTACTACATTCCTGGCACGTCGGCCACTACTTCTCGGTGGGAACATTATATAAGTCTATTACGCTATATATCCTAGCCTAAGGCAAACTAACATGGCGAATGTAATATTTTACAACATTCCCGTCACTTCGGCACCTACTTCTCGGTGGGAACATTATATACGTCTATAACGTTATATATCCTAGCCTAAGGCAACCTAACATCTCGGATGTTATATTTTACTTCATTCCTGGCGCGCCGGCCCCTACTTCTCGGTGGGAACAGTATATACGTCTATAACGTTATATATCCTAGCCTAAGGCAATCCTAACATCTCGGAAGTAATATTTTACAACATTCCTAGCGCGTCGGCACCTACTTCTCGGTGGGAACATTATATACGTCTATAACGTTATATATCCTAGCCTAAGACAACCTAACATGTCGAATGTAATATTTTACAACATTCCTGGCGTGTCGGCCCCTATTTCGCGGTTGGTACATTGTATATGTCTATAACGCTATATGTCCTAGCCTGAGACAACCTAACATGTCGAATATAATATTTTACAATATTCCTGGCGCGTCGGCAACTACTTCTCGGTGGGAACTGTATATACGACTATAACGTTATATATCCTAATCTAAGACAACTTATCATGTCGAATGTAATATTTTACTACATTCCTGGCACATCGGCCCCTACTTCTCGGTGGGAACATTATATACGTCTATAACGTGATATGTCCTAGCCTAAGGCAATCCTAACATCTCGGAAGTAATATTTTAAAACATTCCTGGCGCGTCGGCATCTACTTCTCGGTGGGAACAGTATATAAGTCAATAACGTTATATATCCTAACCTAAGGCAACCTAACATCCCGGATTTAATATTTTACTACATTCCTGGCACGTCGGCCACTACTTCTCGGTGGGAACATTATATAAGTCTATAACGCTATATATCCTAGCCTAAGGCAAACTAACATGTCGAATGTAATATTTTACAACATTCCCGTCACTTCGGCACCTACTTCTCGGTGGGAACATTATATACGTCTATAACGTTATATATCTTAGCCTAAGGCAACCTAACATCTCGGATGTTATATTTTACTACAGTCCCGTCGCGCCGGCCCCTACTTCTCGGTGGGAACATTATATAAGTCTACAACGTTATATATCCTAGCCTAAGGTAATCCTAACATCTCGGATGTAATATTTTACAACATTCCTGGCGCGTCGGCACCTACTTCTCGGTGGGAACATTATATACGTCTATAACGTTATATATCTTAGCCTAAGGCAACCTAACATCTCGGATGTTATATTTTACTACAGTCCCGGCGCGCCGGCCCCCACTTCTCGGTGGGAACATTATATAAGTCTACAACGTTATATATCCTAGCCTAAGGTAATCCTAACATCTCGGATGTAATATTTTACAACATTCCTGGCGCGTCGGCACCTACTTCTCGGTGGGAACAGTATATAAGTCTATAACGTTATATATCCTAACCTAAGGCAACCTAACATCTCGGATGTAATATTTTACTACATTCCTGGCACGTCGGACCCTACTTCTCGGTGGGAACATTATATACGTCTATAACGCTATATATCCTAGCCTAAGGCAAACTAACATGTCGAATGTAATATTTTACAGCATTCCCGTCACTTCGGACCCTACTTCTCGGTGGGAACTTTATATACGTCTATAACGTTATATATCCTAGTCTAAGGCAACCTAACGTCTCGGATGTAATATTTTACAACATTCCTGGCGTGTCGGCCCCTATTTCTCGGTGGGAACATTATATACGTCTATAACGTTATATATCCTAGCCTAAGGTAATCCTAACATCTCGGATGTAATATTTTACAACATTCCTGGCGCTTCGGCACCTACTTCTAGGTGGGAACAGTATATAAGTCTATAACGTAATATATCCTAACCTAAGGCAACCTAACATCTCGGATGTAATATTTTACTACATTCCTGGTCGTCGGCCCCTACTTCTCGGTGGGAACATCATATACACCTATAACGTTACTTATCCTAGCCTAAGGCAACCTAACATCTCGGATGTAATATTTTACTACATTCGTGGCGCACCGGCCCTTACTCCTCGGTGGAAACATTATATACGTCTATAACGTTATATATCCTAGCCTAAGGCAATCCTAATATTTCGGATGTAATATTTTACAACATTCCTGGCGCGTCGGCACCTACTTCCCGGTGGGAGCATTATATACGCCTATAACGTTATATATCCTAACCTAAGGAAACCTAACACCTCGAATGTAATGTTATACAACATTCCTGGCGTGTCGGTCCCTATTTCTCAATGGGAACATTATATATGTCTATAACGCCATATGTCCTAGCCTGAGACAACCTAGCATGTCGAATATAATATATTACTATATTCCTGGCGGGTCGGCAACTACTTCTCGGTGGGAACTGTATATACGTCTATAACGTTATACATCCTAACCTAAGGCAACCTAACATCTCGGATGTAATATTTTACTACATTCCTGGCGCGCTGGCCCCTACTTCTCGGTGGGAACATTATATACGTCTATAACGCCATATATCCTAACCTAAGGCAACCTAACATCTCGGATGTAATATTTTACTACATTCCTGGCACGTCGGCCCCTACTTCTCGGTGGGAACATTATATACGTCTATAACGCTATATATCCTAGCCTAAGGCAAACTAACATGTCGAATGTAATATTTTACAACATTCCCGTCACTTCGGACCCTACTTCTCGGTGGGAACTTTATATACGTCTATAACGTTATATATCCTAGTCTAAGGCAACCTAACATCTCGGATGTAATATTTTACAACATTCCTGGCGTGTCGGCCCCTATTTCTCGGTCGGAACATTATATACGTCTATAACGTTATATATCCTAGCCTAAGGTAGTCCTAACATCTCGGATGTAATATTTTACAACATTCCTGGCGCTTCGGCACCTACTTCTAGGTGGGAACAGTATATAAGTCTATAACGTTATATATCCTAACCTAAGGCAACCTAACATCTCGGATGTAATATTTTACTACATTCCTGGTCGTCGGCCCCTACTTCTCGGTGGGAACATTATATACACCTATAACGTTACCTATCCTAGCCTAAGGCAACCTAACATCTCGGATGTAATATTTTACTACATTCGTGGCGCACCGGCCCTTACTCCTCGGTGGAAACACTATATACGTCTATAACGTTATATATCCTAGCCTAAGGCAACCTAACATATCGGATGTAATATTTTACTACATTCCTGGCACGTCGGCCCCTACTTCTCGGTGGGAACATTATATACGTCTATAACGCTATATATCCTAGCCTAAGGCAAACTAACATGTCGAATGTAATATTTTACAACATTCCCGTCACTTCGGACCCTACTTCTCGGTGGGAACTTTATATACGTCTATAACGTTATACATCCTAGTCTAAGGCAACCTAACATCTCGGATGTAATATTTTACAACATTCCTGGCGTGTCGGCCCCTATTTCTCGGTGGGAACATTATATACGTCTATAACGTTATATATCCTAGCCTAAGGTAGTCCTAACATCTCAGATGTAATATTTTACAACATTCCTGGCGCTTCGGCAACTACTTCTCGGTGGGAACAGTATATAAGTCTATAACGTTATATATCCTAACCTAAGGCAACCTAACATCTCGGATGTAATATTTTACTACATTCCTGGTCGTCGGCCCCTACTTCTCGGTGGGAACATTATATACACCTATAACGTTACTTATCCTAGCCTAAGGCAACCTAACATCTCGGATGTAATATTTTACTACATTCGTGTCGCACCGGCCCCTACTCCTCGGTGGAAACATTATATACGTCTATAACGTTATATATCCTAGCCTAAGGCAACCTAACATATCGGATGTAATATTTTACTACATTCCTGGCGCGCTGGCCCCTACTCCTCGGTGGAAACATTATATACGTCTATAACGTTATATATCCTAACCTAAGGCAACCTAACATCTCGGATGTAATATTTTACTACATTCCTGGTCGTCGGCCCCTACTTCTCGGTGGGAACATTATATACACCTATAACGTTACTTATCCTAGGCTAAGGCAACCTAACATCTCGGATGTAATATTTTACTACATTCGTGTCGCACCGGCCCCTACTCCTCGGTGGAAACATTATATACGTCTATAACGTTATATATCCTAGCCTAAGGCAACCTAACATATCGGATGTAATATTTTACTACATTCCTGGCGCGCTGGCCCCTACTTCTCGGTGGGAACATTATATACGTCTATAACGCCATATATCCTAACCTAAGGCAACCTAACATCTCGGATGTAATATTTTACTACATTCCTGGCACGTCGGCCCCTACTTCTCGGTGGGAACAATATACACGTCTATAACGTTATATATCCTAACCTGAGGAAACCTAACACCTCGAATGTAATGTTATACAACATTCCTCGCGTGTCGGTCCCTATTTCTCGGTGGGAACATTATATATGTCTATAACGCTATATATCCTAGCCTGAGACAACCTAGCATGTCGAATATAATATATTACAATATTCCTGGCGCGTCGGCAACTACTTCTCGGTGGGAACTGTATATACGTCTATAACGTTATATATCCTAACCTAAGACAACTTAACATGTCGAGCGTAATATTTTACAACATTCCTGGCTCGACGGCCCCTACTTCTCGGTGGGAACATTATATACGTCTATAACGTTATATATCCTAGCCTAAGGCAACCTAACATATCGGATGTAATATTTTACTACATTCCTGGCGCGCTGGCCCCTACTTCTCGGTGAGAACATTATATACGTCTATAACGCCATATATCCTAACCTAAGGCAACCTAACATCTCGGATGTAATATTTTACAACATTCCTGGCGTGTCGGCCCCTATTTCTCGGTGGGAACATTATATACGTCTATAACGTTATATATCCTAGCCTAAGGTAATCCTAACATCTCGGATGTAATATTTTACAACATTCCTGGCGCTTCGGCACCTACTTCTAGGTGGGAACAGTATATAAGTCTATAACGTTATATATCCTAACCTAAGGCAACCTAACATCTCGGATGTAATATTTTACTACATTCCTGGTCGTCGGCCCCTACTTCTCGGTGGGAACATTATATACACCTATAACGTTACTTATCCTAGCCTAAGGCAACCTAACATCTCGGATGTAATATTTTACTACATTCGTGGCGCACCGGCCCTTACTCCTCGGTGGAAACATTATATACGTCTATAACGTTATATATCCTAGCCTAAGGCAATCCTAACATTTCGGATGTAATATTTTACAACATTCCTGGCGCGTCGGCACCTACTTCCCGGTGGGAGCATTATATACGCCTATAACGTTATATATCCTAAACTAAGGAAACCTAACACCTCGAATGTAATGTTATACAGCATTCCTGGCGTGTCGGTCCCTATTTCTCAATGGGAACATTATATATGTCTATAACGCCATATGTCCTAGCCTGAGACAACCTAGCATGTCGAATATAATATATTACTATATTCCTGGCGCGTCGGCAACTACTTCTCGGTGGAAACATTATATACGTCTATAACGCCATATATCCTAACCTAAGGCAACCTAACATCTCGGATGTAATATTTTACTACATTCCTGGCACGTCGGCCCCTACTTCTCGGTGGGAACAATATACACGTCTATAACGTTATATATCCTAACCTGAGGAAACCTAACACCTCGAATGTAATGTTATACAACATTCCTCGCGTGTCGGTCCCTATTTCTCGGTGGGAACATTATATATGTCTATAACGCTATATATCCTAGCCTGAGACAACCTAGCATGTCGAATATAATATATTACAATATTCCTGGCGCGTCGGCAACTACTTCTCGGTGGGAACTGTATATACGTCTATAACGTTATATATCCTAACCTAAGACAACTTAACATGTCGAGCGTAATATTTTACAACATTCCTGGCTCGACGGCCCCTACTTCTCGGTGGGAACATTATATACGTCTATAACGTTATATATCCTAGCCTAAGGCAACCTAACATATCGGATGTAATATTTTACAACATTCCTGGCGTGTCGGCCCCTATTTCTCGGTGGGAACATTATATACGTCTATAACGTTATATATCCTAGCCTAAGGTAATCCTAACATCTCGGATGTAATATTTTACAACATTCCTGGCGCTTCGGCACCTACTTCTAGGTGGGAACAGTATATAAGTCTATAACGTTATATATCCTAACCTAAGGCAACCTAACATCTCGGATGTAATATTTTACTACATTCCTGGTCGTCGGCCCCTACTTCTCGGTGGGAACATTATATACACCTATAACGTTACTTATCCTAGCCTAAGGCAACCTAACATCTCGGATGTAATATTTTACTACATTCGTGGCGCACCGGCCCTTACTCCTCGGTGGAAACATTATATACGTCTATAACGTTATATATCCTAGCCTAAGGCAATCCTAACATTTCGGATGTAATATTTTACAACATTCCTGGCGCGTCGGCACCTACTTCCCGGTGGGAGCATTATATACGCCTATAACGTTATATATCCTAAACTAAGGAAACCTAACACCTCGAATGTAATGTTCTACAACATTCCTGGCGTGTCGGTCCCTATTTCTCAATGGGAACATTATATATGTCTATAACGCCATATGTCCTAGCCTGAGACAACCTAGCATGTCGAATATAATATATTACTATATTCCTGGCGCGTCGGCAACTACTTCTCGGTGGGAACTGTATATACGTCTATAACGTTATACATCCTAACCTAAGGCAACCTAACATCTCGGATGTAATATTTTACTACATTCCTGGCGCGCTGGCCCCTACTTCTCGGTGGGAACATTATATACGTCTATAACGCCATATATCCTAACCTACGGCAACCTAACATCTCGGATGTAATATTTTACTACATTCCTGGCACGTCGGCCCCTACTTCTCGGTGGGAACATTATATACGTCTATAACGCTATATATCCTAGCCTAAGGCAAACTAACATGTCGAATGTAATATTTTACAACATTCCCGTCACTTCGGACCCTACTTCTCGGTGGGAACTTTATATACGTCTATAACGTTATACATCCTAGTCTAAGGCAACCTAACATCTCGGATGTAATATTTTACAACATTCCTGGCGTGTCGGCCCCTATTTCTCGGTGGGAACATTATATACGTCTATAACGTTATATATCCTAGCCTAAGGTAGTCCTAACATCTCGGATGTAATATTTTACAACATTCCTGGCGCTTCGGCAACTACTTCTCGGTGGGAACAGTATATAAGTCTATAACGTTATATACCCTAACCTAAGGCAACCTAACATCTCGGATGTAATATTTTACTACATTCCTGGTCGTCGGCCCCTACTTCTCGGTGGGAACATTATATACACCTATAACGTTACTTATCCTAGCCTAAGGCAACCTAACATCTCGGATGTAATATTTTACTACATTCGTGTCGCACCGGCCCCTACTCCTCGGTGGAAACATTATATACGTCTATAACGTTATATATCCTAGCCTAAGGCAACCTAACATATCGGATGTAATATTTTACTACATTCCTGGCGCGCTGGCCCCTACTCCTCGGTGGAAACATTATATACGTCTATAACGTTATATATCCTAACCTAAGGCAACCTAACATCTCGGATGTAATATTTTACTACATTCCTGGTCGTCGGCCCCTACTTCTCGGTGGGAACATTATATACACCTATAACGTTACTTATCCTAGCCTAAGGCAACCTAACATCTCGGATGTAATATTTTACTACATTCGTGTCGCACCGGCCCCTACTCCTCGGTGGAAACATTATATACGTCTATAACGTTATATATCCTAGCCTAAGGCAACCTAACATATCGGATGTAATATTTTACTACATTCCTGGCGCGCTGGCCCCTACTTCTCGGTGGGAACATTATATACGTCTATAACGCCATATATCCTAACCTAAGGCAACCTAACATCTCGGATGTAATATTTTACTACATTCCTGGCACGTCGGCCCCTACTTCTCGGTGGGAACAATATACACGTCTATAACGTTATATATCCTAACCTGAGGAAACCTAACACCTCGAATGTAATGTTATACAACATTCCTCGCGTGTCGGTCCCTATTTCTCGGTGGGAACATTATATATGTCTATAACGCTATATATCCTAGCCTGAGACAACCTAGCATGTCGAATATAATATATTACAATATTCCTGGCGCGTCGGCAACTACTTCTCGGTGGGAACTGTATATACGTCTATAACGTTATATATCCTAACCTAAGACAACTTAACATGTCGAGCGTAATATTTTACAACATTCCTGGCTCGACGGCCCCTACTTCTCGGTGGGAACATTATATACGTCTATAACGTTATATATCCTAGCCTAAGGCAACCTAACATATCGGATGTAATATTTTACTACATTCCTGGCGCGCTGGCCCCTACTTCTCGGTGAGAACATTATATACGTCTATAACGCCATATATCCTAACCTAAGGCAACCTAACATCTCGGATGTAATATTTTACAACATTCCTGGCGTGTCGGCCCCTATTTCTCGGTGGGAACATTATATACGTCTATAACGTTATATATCCTAGCCTAAGGTAATCCTAACATCTCGGATGTAATATTTTACAACATTCCTGGCGCTTCGGCACCTACTTCTAGGTGGGAACAGTATATAAGTATATAACGTTATATATCCTAACCTAAGGCAACCTAACATCTCGGATGTAATATTTTACTACATTCCTGGTCGTCGGCCCCTACTTCTCGGTGGGAACATTATATACACCTATAACGTTACTTATCCTAGCCTAAGGCAACCTAACATCTCGGATGTAATGTTTTACTACATTCGTGTCGCACCGGCCCCTACTCCTCGGTGGAAACATTATATACGTCTATAACGTTATATATCCTAGCCTAAGGCAACCTAACATATCGGATGTAATATTTTACTACATTCCTGGCGCGCTGGCCCCTACTCCTCGGTGGAAACATTATATACGTCTATAACGTTATATATCCTAACCTAAGGCAACCTAACATCTCGGATGTAATATTTTACTACATTCCTGGTCGTCGGCCCCTACTTCTCGGTGGGAACATTATATACACCTCTAACGTTACTTATCCTAGCCTAAGGCAACCTAACATCTCGGATGTAATATTTTACTACATTCGTGTCGCACCGGCCCCTACTCCTCGGTGGAAACATTATATACGTCTATAACGTTATATATCCTAGCCTAAGGCAACCTAACATATCGGATGTAATATTTTACTACATTCCTGGCGCGCTGGCCTCTACTTCTCGGTGGGAACATTATATACGTCTATAACGCCATATATCCTATCCTAAGGCAACCTAACATCTCGGATGTAATATTTTACTACATTCCTGGCACGTCGGCCCCTACTTCTCGGTGGGAACAATATACACGTCTATAACGTTATATATCCTAACCTGAGGAAACCTAACACCTCGAATGTAATGTTATACAACATTCCTCGCGTGTCGGTCCCTATTTCTCGGTGGGAACATTATATATGTCTATAACGCTATATATCCTAGCCTGAGACAACCTAGCATGTCGAATATAATATATTACAATATTCCTGGCGCGTCGGCAACTACTTCTCGGTGGGAACTGTATATACGTCTATAACGTTATATATCCTAACCTAAGACAACTTAACATGTCGAGCGTAATATTTTACAACATTCCTGGGTCGACGGCCCCTACTTCTCGGTGGGAACATTATATACGTCTATAACGTTATATATCCTAGCCTAAGGCAACCTAACATATCGGATGTAATATTTTACTACATTCCTGGCGCGCTGGCCCCTACTTCTCGGTGAGAACATTATATACGTCTATAACGCCATATATCCTAACCTAAGGCAACCTAACATCTCGGATGTAATATTTTACAACATTCCTGGCGTGACGGCCCCTATTTCTCGGTGGGAACATTATATACGTCTATAACGTTATATATCCTAGCCTAAGGTAATCCTAACATCTCGGATGTAATATTTTACAACATTCCTGGCGCTTCGGCACCTACTTCTAGGTGGGAACAGTATATAAGTCTATAACGTTATATATCCTAACCTAAGGCAACCTAACATCTCGGATGTAATATTTTACTACATTCCTGGTCGTCGGCCCCTACTTCTCGGTGGGAACATTATATACACCTATAACGTTACTTATCCTAGCCTAAGGCAACCTAACATCTCGGATGTAATATTTTACTACATTCGTGGCGCACCGGCCCTTACTCCTCGGTGGAAACATTATATACGTCTATAACGTTATATATCCTAGCCTAAGGCAATCCTAACATTTCGGATGTAATATTTTACAACATTCCTGGCGCGTCGGCACCTACTTCCCGGTGGGAGCATTATATACGCCTATAACGTTATATATCCTAACCTAAGGAAACCTAACACCTCGAATGTAATGTTATACAACATTCCTGGCGTGTCGGTCCCTATTTCTCAATGGGAACATTATATATGTCTATAACGCCATATGTCCTAGCCTGAGACAACCTAGCATGTCGAATATAATATATTACTATATTCCTGGCGCGTCGGCAACTACTTCTCGGTGGGAACTGTATATACGTCTATAACGTTATACATCCTAACCTAAGGCAACCTAACATCTCGTATGTAATATTTTACTACATTCCTGGCACGTCGGCCCCTACTTCTCGGTGGGAACATTATATACGTCTATAACGCTATATATCCTAGCCTAAGGCAAACTAACATGTCGAATGTAATATTTTACAACATTCCCGTCACTTCGGACCCTACTTCTCGGTGGGAACTTTATATACGTCTATAACGTTATATATCCTAGTCTAAGGCAACCTAACATCTCGGATGTAATATTTTACAACATTCCTGGCGTGTCGGCCCCTATTTCTCGGTGGGAACATTATATACGTCTATAACGTTATATATCCTAGCCTAAGGTAGTCCTAACATCTCGGATGTAATATTTTACAACATTCCTGGCGCTTCGGCACCTACTTCTAGGTGGGAACAGTATATAAGTCTATAACGTTATATATCCTAACCTAAGGCAACCTAACATCTCGGATGTAATATTTTACTACATTCCTGGTCGTCGGCCCCTACTTCTCGGTGGGAACATTATATACACCTATAACGTTACTTATCCTAGCCTAAGGCAACCTAACATCTCGGATGTAATATTTTACTACATTCGTGTCGCACCGGCCCCTACTCCTCGGTGGAAACATTATATACGTCTATAACGTTATATATCCTAGCCTAAGGCAACCTAACATATCGGATGTAATATTTTACTACATTCCTGGCGCGCTGGCCCCTACGCCTCGGTGGAAACATTATATACGTCTATAACGTTATATATCCTAACCTAAGGCAACCTAACATCTCGGATGTAATATTTTACTACATTCCTGGTCGTCGGCCCCTACTTCTCGGTGGGAACATTATATACACCTATAACGTTACTTATCCTAGCCTAAGGCAACCTAACATCTCGGATGTAATATTTTACTACATTCGTGTCGCACCGGCCCCTACTCCTCGGTGGAAACATTATATACGTCTATAACGTTATATATCCTAGCCTAAGGCAACCTAACATATCGGATGTAATATTTTACTACATTCCTGGCGCGCTGGCCCCTACTTCTCGGTGGGAACATTATATACGTCTATAACGCCATATATCCTATCCCAAGGCAACCTAACATCTCGGATGTAATATTTTACTACATTTCTGGCACGTCGGCCCCTACTTCTCGGTGGGAACAATATACACGTCTACAACGTTATATATCCTAACCTGAGGAAACCTAACACCTCGAATGTAATGTTATACAACATTCCTCGCGTGTCGGTCCCTATTTCTCGGTGGGAACATTATATATGTCTATAACGCTATATATCCTAGTCTGAGACATCCTAGCCTGAGACAACCTAGCATGTCGAATATAATATATTACAATATTCCTGGCGCGTCGGCAACTACTTCTCGGTGGGAACTGTATATACGTCTATAACGTTATATATCCTAACCTAAGACAACTTAACATGTCGAGCGTAAGATTTTACAACATTCCTGGCTCGACGGCCCCTACTTCTCGGTGGGAACATTATATACGTCTATAACGTTATATATCCTAGCCTAAGGCAACCTAACATCTCGGATGTAATATTTTACTACATTCCTGGCACGTCGGCCCTTACTTCTCGGTGGGAACATTATATACGTCTATAACGCTATATATCCTAACCTAAGGCAACCTAACATCTCGGATGTCATATTTTACTACATTCCTGGCACGTCGGCCACTACTTCTCGGTGGGAACAGTATATACGTCTATAACGTTATATATCCTAGCCTAAGGCAATCCTAACATCTCGGAAGTAATATTTTACAACATTCCTAGCGCGTCGGCACCTACTTCTCGGTGGGAACATTATATACGTCTATAACGTTATATATCCTAGCCTAAGACAACCTAACATGTCGAATGTAATATTTTACAACATTCCTGGCGTGTCGGCCCCTATTTCGCGGTTGGAACATTGTATATGTCTATAACGCTATATGTCCTAGCCTGAGACAACCTAACATGTCGAATATAATATTTTACAATATTCCTGGCGCGTCGGCAACTACTTCTCGGTGGGAACTGTATATACGACTATAACGTTATATATCCTAATCTAAGACAACTTATCATGTCGAATGTAATATTTTACTACATTCCTGGCACATCGGCCCCTACTTCTCGGTGGGAACATTATATACGTCTATAACGTGATATGTCCTAGCCTAAGGCAATCCTAACATCTCGGAAGTAATATTTTAAAACATTCCTGGCGCGTCGGCATCTACTTCTCGGTGGGAACAGTATATAAGTCAATAACGTTATATATCCTAACCTAAGGCAACCTAACATCTCGGATGTAATATTTTTCTACATTCCTGGTCGTCGGCCCCTACTTCTCGGTGGGAACATTATATACACCTATAACGTTACTTATCCTAGCCTAAGGCAACCTAACATCTCGGATGTAATATTTTACTACATTCCTGGCGCGACGGCACCTACTTCTCGGTGGGAGCATTATATACGCCTATAACGTTATATATCCTAACCTAAGGAAACCTAACACCTCGAATGTAATGTTATACAACATTCCTGGCGTGTCGGTCCCTATTTCTCAATGGGAACATTATATATGTCTATAACGCCATATGTCCTAGCCTGAGACAACCTAGCATGTCGAATATAATATATTACAATATTCCTGGCGCGTCGGCAACTACTTCTCGGTGGGAACTGTATATACGTCTGTAACGTTATATATCCTAACCTAAGACAACTTAACATGTCGAGCGTAATATTTTACAACATTCCTGGCTCGTCGGCCCTTACTTCTCGGTGGGAACATTATATACGCCTATAACGCTATATATCCGAGCCTAAGGCAACCTAACACCTCGGATGTTATATTTTACTTCATTCCTAGCGCGTCGGCACCTACTTCTCGGTGGGAACATTATATACGTCTATAACGTTATATATCCTAGCCTAAGACAACCTAACATGTCGAATGTAATATTTTACAGCATTCCTGGCGCGTCGGCCCATATTTCTCGGTGGGAACATTGCATATGTCTATAACGCTATATGTCCTAGCCCGAGACAACCTAACATGTCGAATATAATATTTTACAATATTCCTGGCGCGTCGGCAACTACTTCTCGGTGGGAACATTATATACGTCTATAACGTTATATATCCTAGCCTAAGGCAATCCTAACATCTCGGATGTAATATTTTACAACATTCCTGGCGCACCGGCCCCTACTTCTCGGTGGGAACATTATATACGTCTATAACGTTATATATCCTAGCCTAAGGCAATCCTAACATCTCGGATGTAATATTTTACAACATTCCTGGCGCGTCGACACCTACTTCTCGGTGGGAACATTATATACGTCTATAACGTTATATATCCTAACCTGACGAAACCTAACACCTCTAATGAAATGTTATACAACATTCCTCGCGAGTCGGTCCCTACTTCTCGGTGGGAACATTATATATGTCTATAACGCTATATGTCCTAGCCTGAGACAACCTAGCATGTCGAATATAATATTTTACAATATTCCTGGCGCATCGGCATCTACTTCTCGGTGGGAACTGTATATACGTCTATAACGTTATATATCCTAACCTAAGACAACTTAACATGTCGAGCGTAATATTTTACAACATTCGTGGCTCGTCGGCCCCTACTTCTCGGTGGGAACATTATATACGTCTATATCTCTATATATCCTAGCCTAAGGCAAACTAACATGTCGATTGTAATGTTTTACAGCATTCTCGTCACTTCGGCCGCTACTTCTCGGTGGGAACTTTATATACGTCTATAACGTTATATATCCTAGTTTAAGGCAACCTAACATCTCGGATGTAATATTTTACTACATTCGTGGCGCACCGGCCCCTACTCCTCGGTGGAAACATTATATACGTCTATAACGTTATATATCCTAGCCTAAGGCAATCCTAACATCTCGGATGTAATATTTTACAACATTCCTGGCGCGTCGGCACATACTTCTCGGTGGGAGCATTATATACGCCTATAACGTTATATATCCTAACCTAAGGAAACCTAACACCTCGAATGTAATGTTATACAACATTCCTGGCGTGTCGGTCCCTATTTCGCAATGGGAACATTATATATGTCTATAACGCCATATGTCCTAGCCTGAGACAACCTAGCATGTCGAATATAATATATTACAATATTCCTGGCGCGTCGGCAACTACTTCTCGGTGGGAACAGTATATACGTCTGTAACGTTATATATCCTAACCTAAGACAACTTAACATGTCGAGCGTAATATTTTACAACATTCCTGGCTCGTCGGCCCTTACTTCTCGGTGGGAACATTATATACGCCTATAACGCTATACATCCGAGCCTAAGGCAAACTAACATGTCGAATGTAATATTTTACAACATTCCCGTCACTTCGGCACCTACTTCTCGGTGGGAACATTATATACGTCTATAACGTTATATATCCTAACCTGACGAAACCTAACACCTCTAATGAAATGTTATACAACATTCCTCGCGAGTCGGTCCCTACTTCTCGGTGGGAACATTATATATGTCTATAACGCTATATGTCCTAGCCTGAGACAACCTAGCATGTCGAATATAATATTTTACAATATTCCTGGCGCATCGGCATCTACTTCTCGGTGGGAACTGTATATACGTCTATAACGTTATATATCCTAACCTAAGACAACTTAACATGTCGAGCGTAATATTTTACAACATTCGTGGCTCGTCGGCCCCTACTTCTCGGTGGGAACATTATATACGTCTATATCTCTATATATCCTAGCCTAAGGCAAACTAACATGTCGATTGTAATGTTTTACAGCATTCTCGTCACTTCGGCCGCTACTTCTCGGTGGGAACTTTATATACGTCTATAACGTTATATATCCTAGTTTAAGGCAACCTAACATCTCGGATGTAATATTTTACTACATTCGTGGCGCACCGGCCCCTACTCCTCGGTGGAAACATTATATACGTCTATAACGTTATATATCCTAGCCTAAGGCAATCCTAACATCTCGGATGTAATATTTTACAACATTCCTGGCGCGTCGGCACATACTTCTCGGTGGGAGCATTATATACGCCTATAACGTTATATATCCTAACCTAAGGAAACCTAACACCTCGAATGTAATGTTATACAACATTCCTGGCGTGTCGGTCCCTATTTCTCAATGGGAACATTATATATGTCTATAACGCCATATGTCCTAGCCTGAGACAACCTAGCATGTCGAATATAATATATTACAATATTCCTGGCGCGTCGGCAACTACTTCTCGGTGGGAACTGTATATACGTCTGTAACGTTATATATCCTAACCTAAGACAACTTAACATGTCGAGCGTAATATTTTACAACATTCCTGGCTCGTCGGCCCTTACTCCTCGGTGGGAACATTATATACGCCTATAACGCTATACATCCGAGCCTAAGGCAAACTAACATGTCGAATGTAATATTTTACAACATTCCCGTCACTTCGGCACCTACTTCTCGGTGGGAACATTATATACGTCTATAACGTTATATATCCTAGCCTAAGGCAACCTAACATCTCGGATGTAATATTTTACTACATTCCTGGCACGTCGGCCCCTACTTCTCGGTGGGAACAATATATACGTCTATAACGTTATATATCCTAACCTGAGGAAACCTAACACCTCGAATGTAATGTTATACAACATTCCTCGCGTGTCGGTCCCTATTTCTCGGTGGGAACATTATATATGTCTATAACGCTATATATCCTAGCCTGAGACAACCTAGCATGTCGAATATAATATATTACAATATTCCTGGCGCGTCGGCAACTACTTCTCGGTGGGAACTGTATATACGTCTATAACGTTATATATCCTAACCTAAGACAACTTAACATGTCGAGCGTAATATTTTACAACATTCCTGGCTCGACGGCCCCTACTTCTCGGTGGGAACATTATATACGTCTATAACGTTATATATCCTAGCCTAAGGCAACCTAACATATCGGATGTAATATTTTACTACATTCCTGGCGCGCTGGCCCCTACTTCTCGGTGGGAACATTATATACGTCTATAACGCCATATATCCTAACCTAAGGCAACCTAACATCTCGGATGTAATATTTTACTACATTCCTGGCACGTCGGCCCTTACTTCTCGGTGGGAACATTATATACGTCTATAACGCTATATATCCTAACCTAAGGCAACCTAACATCTCGGATGTCATATTTTACTACATTCCTGGCACGTCGGCCACTACTTCTCGGTGGGAACATTATATAAGTCTATTACGCTATATATCCTAGCCTAAGGCAAACTAACATGTCGAATGTAATATTTTACAACATTCCCGTCACTTCGGCACCTACTTCTCGGTGGGAACATTATATACGTCTATAACGTTATATATCCTAGCCTAAGGCAACCTAACATCTCGGATGTTATATTTTACTTCATTCCTGGCGCGCCGGCCCCTACTTCTCGGTGGGAACAGTATATACGTCTATAACGTTATATATCCTAGCCTAAGGCAATCCTAACATCTCGGAAGTAATATTTTACAACATTCCTAGCGCGTCGGCACCTACTTCTCGGTGGGAACATTATATACGTCTATAACGTTATATATCCTAGCCTAAGACAACCTAACATGTCGAATGTAATATTTTACAACATTCCTGGCGTGTCGGCCCCTATTTCGCGGTTGGAACATTGTATATGTCTATAACGCTATATGTCCTAGCCTGAGACAACCTAACATGTCGAATATAATATTTTACAATATTCCTGGCGCGTCGGCAACTACTTCTCGGTGGGAACTGTATATACGACTATAACGTTATATATCCTAATCTAAGACAACTTATCATGTCGAATGTAATATTTTACTACATTCCTGGCACATCGGCCCCTACTTCTCGGTGGGAACATTATATACGTCTGTAACGTGATATGTCCTAGCCTAAGGCAATCCTAACATCTCGGAAGTAATATTTTAAAACATTCCTGGCGCGTCGGCATCTACTTCTCGGTGGGAACAGTATATAAGTCAATAACGTTATATATCCTAACCTAAGGCAACCTAACATCCCGGACTTAATATTTTACTACATTCCTGGCACGTCGGCCGCTACTTCTCGGTGGGAACATTATATAAGTCTATAACGCTATATATCCTAGCCTAAGGCAAACTAACATGTCGAATGTTATATTTTACTACAGTCCCGGCGCGCCGGCCCCTACTTCTCGGTGGGAACATTATATAAGTCTACAACGTTATATATCTTAGCCTAAGGCAACCTAACATCTCGGATGTTATATTTTACTACAG
Source organism: Xylocopa violacea (assembly GCA_963969225.1). Taxonomy (NCBI): domain Eukaryota; kingdom Metazoa; phylum Arthropoda; class Insecta; order Hymenoptera; family Apidae; genus Xylocopa; species Xylocopa violacea. The sequence continues at coordinate 109,720 of CAXAJV010000835.1, forward strand.
TCCCGGCGCGCCGGCCCCTACTTCTCGGTGGGAACATTATATAAGTCTATAACGTTATATATCCTAGCCTAAGGTAATCCTAACATCTCGGATGTAATATTTTACAACATTCCTGGCGCTTCGGCACCTACTTCTAGGTGGGAACAGTATATAAGTCTCTAACGTTATATATCCTTACCTAAGGCAACCTAACATCTCGGATGTAATATTTTTCTACATTCCTGGTCGTCGGCCCCTACTTCTCGGTGGGAACATTATATACACCTATAACGTTACTTATCCTAACCTAAGGCAACCTAACATCTCGGATGTAATATTTTACTACATTCCTGGCACGTCGGCCCTTACTTCTCGGTGGGAACATTATATACGTCTATAACGCTATATATCCTAACCTAAGGCAACCTAACATCTCGGATGTCATATTTTACTACATTCCTGGCACGTCGGCCACTACTTCTCGGTGGGAACATTATATAAGTCTATTACGCTATATATCCTAGCCTAAGGCAAACTAACATGTCGAATGTAATATTTTACAACATTCCCGTCACTTCGGCACCTACTTCTCGGTGGGAACATTATATACGTCTATAACGTTATATATCCTAGCCTAAGGCAACCTAATATCTCGGATGTTATATTTTACTTCATTCCTGGCGCGCCGGCCCCTACTTCTCGGTGGGAACAGTATATACGTCTATAACGTTATATATCCTAGCCTAAGGCAATCCTAACATCTCGGAAGTAATATTTTACAACATTCCTAGCGCGTCGGCACCTACTTCTCGGTGGGAACATTATATACGTCTATAACGTTATATATCCTAGCCTAAGACAACCTAACATGTCGAATGTAATATTTTACAACATTCCTGGCGTGTCGGCCCCTATTTCGCGGTTGGAACATTGTATATGTCTATAACGCTATATGTCCTAGCCTGAGACAACCTAACATGTCGAATATAATATTTTACAATATTCCTGGCGCGTCGGCAACTACTTCTCGGTGGGAACTGTATATACGACTATAACGTTATATATCCTAATCTAAGACAACTTATCATGTCGAATGTAATATTTTACTACATTCCTGGCACATCGGCCCCTACTTCTCGGTGGGAACATTATATACGTCTGTAACGTGATATGTCCTAGCCTAAGGCAATCCTAACATCTCGGAAGTAATATTTTAAAACATTCCTGGCGCGTCGGCATCTACTTCTCGGTGGGAACAGTATATAAGTCAATAACGTTATATATCCTAACCTAAGGCAACCTAACATCCCGGACTTAATATTTTACTACATTCCTGGCACGTCGGCCGCTACTTCTCGGTGGGAACATTATATAAGTCTATAACGCTATATATCCTAGCCTAAGGCAAACTAACATGTCGAATGTTATATTTTACTACAGTCCCGGCGCGCCGGCCCCTACTTCTCGGTGGGAACATTATATAAGTCTACAACGTTATATATCTTAGCCTAAGGCAACCTAACATCTCGGATGTTATATTTTACTACAGTCCCGGCGCGCCGGCCCCTACTTCTCGGTGGGAACATTATATAAGTCTATAACGTTATATATCCTAGCCTAAGGTAATCCTAACATCTCGGATGTAATATTTTACAACATTCCTGGCGCTTCGGCACCTACTTCTAGGTGGGAACAGTATATAAGTCTCTAACGTTATATATCCTTACCTAAGGCAACCTAACATCTCGGATGTAATATTTTTCTACATTCCTGGTCGTCGGCCCCTACTTCTCGGTGGGAACATTATATACACCTATAACGTTACTTATCCTAGCCTAAGGCAACCTAACATCTCGGATGTAATATTTTACTACATTCCTGGCGCGTCGGCACCTACTTCTCGGTGGGAGCATTATATACGTCTATAACGTTATATATCCTAGCCTAAGGCAATCCTAACATCTCGGATGTAATATTTTACAACATTCCTGGCGCACCGGCCCCTACTTCTCGGTGGGAACATTATATACGTCTATAACGTTATATATCCTAGCCTAAGGCAATCCTAACATCTCGGATGTAATATTTTACAACATTCCTGGTGCGTCGACACCTACTTCTCGGTGGGAACATTATATACGTCTATAACGTTATATATCCTAACCTGACGAAACCTAACACCTCTAATGAAATGTTATACAACATTCCTCGCGTGTCGGTCCCTACTTCTCGGTGGGAACATTATATATTTCTATAACGCTATATGTCCTAGCCTGAGACAACCTAGCATGTCGAATATAATATTTTACAATATTCCTGGCGCATCGGCATCTACTTCTCGGTGGGAACTGTATATACGACTATAACGTTATATATCCTAACCTAAGACAACTTAACATGTCGAGCGTAATATTTTACAACATTCGTGGCTCGTCGGCCCCTACTTCTCGGTGGGAACATTATATACGTCTATATCTCTTTATATCCTAGCCTAAGGCAAACTAACATGTCGATTGTAATATTTTACAGCATTCTCGTCACTTCGGCCCCTACTTCTCGGTGGGAACTTTATGTACGTCTATAACGTTATATATCCTAGTTTAAGGCAACCTAACATCTCGGATGTAATATTTTACTACATTCGTGGCGCACCGGCACCTACGTCTCGGTGGGAACATTATATACGTCTATAACGTTATATATCCTAGCCTAAGACAATCCCAACATCTCGGATGTTATATTTTACTACATTCATGGCGCGCCGGCCCCTACTTCTCGGTGGGAAGAGTATATACGTCTATAACGTTATATATCCTAGCCTAAGGCAATCCTAACATCTCGGAAGTAATATTTTACAACATTCCTAGCGCGCCGGCCCCTACTTCTCGGTGGGAATATTATATAAGTCTATAACGTTATATATCCTAGCCTAAGGTAATCCTAACATCTCGGATGTAATATTTTACTACATTCGTGGCGCACCGGCCCCTACTCCTCGGTGGAAACATTATATACGTCTATAACGTTATATATCCTAGCCTAAGGCAATCCTAACATCTCGGATGTAATATTTTACAACATTCCTGGCGCGTCGGCACATACTTCTCGGTGGGAGCATTATATACGCCTATAACGTTATATATCCTAACCTAAGGAAACCTAACACCTCGAATGTAATGTTATACAACATTCCTGGCGTGTCGGTCCCTATTTCTCAATGGGAACATTATATATGTCTATAACGCCATATGTCCTAGCCTGAGACAACCTAGCATGTCGAATATAATATATTACAATATTCCTGGCGCGTCGGCAACTACTTCTCGGTGGGAACTGTATATACGTCTGTAACGTTATATATCCTAACCTAAGACAACTTAACATGTCGAGCGTAATATTTTACAACATTCCTGGCTCGTCGGCCCTTACTTCTCGGTGGGAACATTATATACGCCTATAACGCTATACATCCGAGCCTAAGGCAAACTAACATGTCGAATGTAATATTTTACAACATTCCCGTCACTTCGGCACCTACTTCACGGTGGGAACATTATATACGTCTATAACGTTATATATTCTAGCCTAAGGCAACCTAACATCTCGGATGTTATATTTTACTTCATTCCTGGCGCGCCGGCCCCTACTTCTCGGTGGGAACAGTATATACGTCTATTACGTTATATATCCTAGCCTAAGGCAATCCTAACATCTCGGAAGTAATATGTTACAACATTCCTAGCGCGTCGGCACCTACTTCTCGGTGGGAACATTATATACGTCTATAACGCTATATATCCTAACCTAAGGCAACCTAACATCTCGGATGTAATATTTTACTACATTCCTGGCACGTCGGCCCCTACTTCTCGGTGGGAACATTATATACGTCTATAACTCTATATATCCTAGCCTAAGGCAAATTAACATGTCGAATGTAACATTTTACAACATTCCCGTCACTTCGGCCCCTACTTCTCGGTGGGAACTTTATATACGTCTATAACGTTACTGTTACTAGCCTAAGGCAACCTAACATCTCGGATGTAATATTTTACTACATTCGTGGCGCACCGGCCCCTACTTCTCGGTGGGAACATTATATACATCTATAACGTTATATATCCTAGCCTAAGGCAATCCTAACATCTCGGATGTAATATTTTACAACATTCCTGGCGCGTCGGCACCTACTTCTCGGTGCGAACATTATATACGTCTATAACGTTATATATCCTAACCTAAGGGAAACTAACACCTCGGATGTAATGTTTTACAACATTCCTGGCGTGTCGGCCCCTATTTCTCGGTGGGAGCATTGTATATGTCTATAACGCTATATGTCCTAGCCTGAGACAACCTAACATGTCGAATATAATATTTTACAATATTCCTGGCGCGTCGGCAACTACTTCTCGTTGGGAACTGTATATACGACTGTAACGTTATATATCCTAATCTAAGACAACTTAACATGTCGAGCGTAATATTTTACAACATTCCTGGCTCGACGGCCCCTACTTCTCGGTGGGATCATTATATACGTCTATAACGTTATATATCCTAGCCTAAGGCAACCTAACATCTCGGATGTAATATTTTACTACATTCCTGGCGCGCTGGCCCCTACTTCTCGGTGGGAACATTATATACGTCTATAACGCCATATATCCTAACGTAAGGCAACCAAAAATGTCGAGCTTAATATTTTACTACATTCCTGGCGTGTCGGCCCCTATTTCTCGGTGGGAATATTATATACGTCTTTAACGCTATATGCCCTAGCCTGAGACAACCTAACATGTCGAATGTAATATTTTACAATATTCCTGGTGTGTCGGCAACTACTTCTCGGTGGGAACATTATATACGTCTATAACGTTATATATCCTAACCTAAGGCAACCTAACATCTCGGATGTAATATTTTACAACATTCCCGTCACTTCGTTCCCTACTTCTCGGTGGGAACATTATATACGTCTATAACGTTATATATCCTAGCCTAAGGCAATCCTAACATCTCGGATGTAATATTTTACAACATTCCTGGTGCGCCGGCATTTACTTCTCGGTGGGAACATTATATACGTCTATAACGTTACTTATTCTAGCATAAGGCATCCTAACACCTCGGATGTTATATTTTACTACATTCCTGGCGCGCCGGCCCCCACATCTCGGTGGGAACATTATATACGTCTATATCGCTATATATCATAGCCTAAGGCAATCCTAACGTGTCGAATGTATAATTTTACAACATTCCCGTCACTTCGACCCCTACTTCTCGGTGGGAACATTATATACGTCTATAACGTTATATATCCCAGTCTAAGGCAACCTAACATCTCGGATGTAATATTTTACTACATTCGTGTCGCACCGGCCCCTACTTCTCGGTGGGAACATTATATACGTCTATAACGTTATATATCCTAACCCAAGGGAACCTAACACCTCGGATGTAATGTTTTACAACATTCCTGGCGTGTCGGCCCCTATTTCGCGGTGGGAACATTGTATATGTCTATAACGCTATATGTCCTAGCCTGAGACAGCCTAACATGTCGAATATAATATTTTACAATATTCCTGGCGCGTCGGCAACTACTTCTCGGTGGGAACTGTATATACGACTATAACGTTATATATCCTAACCTAATACAACTTAACATGTCGAATGTAATATTTTATCACATTCCTGGCTCGTGGGCCCCTACTTCTCGGTGGGAACATTATATACGTCTATAACGTTATATATCCAATCCTAAGGGAACCTAACATTTCGTATGTAATATTTTACAACATTCCTGGCGTGTCGGCCCCTATGTCTCGGTGGGAACATTATATACGTCTTTAACGCTATATATCCTATCCTAAGGCAACCTAACATGTCGAGCGTAATATTTTACAACATTCATGGCGCGTCGGCACCTATTTCTCGGTGGGAACATGATATACGTCTATAAAGTTATATATTCTAGCCTAAGGCAACCTAACATACCGGATGTAATATTTTACCACATTCCTGGCGCGCTGGCCCCTACTTCTCGGTGGGAACATTATATACGTCTATAACGCCATATATCCTAGCCTAAGGCAAACTAACATGTCGAATGTAATATTTTACAACATTCCCGTCACTTCGGCACCTACTTCTCGGTGGGAACATTCTATACGTCTATAACGTTATATATCCTAGCCTAAGGCAACCTAACTTCTCGGATGTTATATTTTACTACATTCCCGGCGCGCCGGACCCTACTCCTCGGTGGGAACATTATATACGTCTATAACGTTATATATCCTAGCCTAAGGTAATCCTAACATCTCGGATGCAATATTTGACAACATTCCTGGCGCGTCGGCACCTACTTCTCGGTGGGAACATTATATACGTCTATAACGTTATATATCCTAACCTAAGGGAACCTAACATTTCGGATGTAATATTTTACAACATTCCTGGCGTGTCGGCCCCTATTTCTCGGTGGGAACATTATATACGTCTTTAACGCTATATATCCTAGCCTAAGGCAACCTAACTTGGCGAGCGTAATATTTTACAACATTCCTGGCACGTCGGCCCCTACATCTCGTTGGGAACATTATATACGTCTATAACGCTAAATATCCTAGCCTAAGGCAAACTAACATATCGAATGTAATATTTTACAACATTCCCGTCACTTCGGCCACTACTTCTCGGTGGGAACATTATATACGTTTATAACGTTATATATCCTAGCCTAAGGCAACCTAACATCTAGGATGTTATGTTTTACTACATTCCTGGCACGTCGGCCCCTACTTCTCGGTGGGAACATTATATACGTCTATAACGTTACTTATTCTAGCCTAAGGCAACCAAACACCTCGGATGTTATATTTTACTACATTCCTGGCGCGCCGGCCCCCACTTCTCGGTGGGAACATTATATACGTCTATATCGCTATATATCATAGCCTAAGGCAATCCTAACATGTCGAATGTATAATTTTACAACATTCCCGTCTCTTCGGCCCCTACTTCTCGGTGGGAACATTATATACGTCTATAACGTTATATATCCTAGCCTAAGGCAATCCTAACATCTCGGATGTAATATTTTACAACATTCTTGGCGTGTCGGCCCCTATTTCGCGGTGAGAACATTGTATATGTCTATAACGCTATATGTCCTAGCCTGAGACAGCCTAACATGTCGAATATAATATTTTACAATATTCCTGGCGCGTCGGCAACTACTTCTCGGTGGGAACTGTATATACGACTATAACGTTATATATCCTAACCTAAGCCAACTTAACATGTCGAATGTAATATTTTATCACATTCCTGGCTCGTGGGCCTCTACTTCTCGGTGGGAACATTATATACGTCTATAACGTTATATATCCAATCCTAAGGGAACCTAACATTTCGTATGTAATATTTTACAACATTCCTGGCGTGTCGGCCCCTATTTCTCGGTGGGAACAATATATACGTCTTTAACGATATATATCCTAGCCTAAGGCAATCCTAACATGTCGAATGTATAATTTTACAACATTCCTGGCGAGTAGGCCCCTATTTCTACGTGGGAACATTATATAAGTCAATAACGTTATATATCCTAACCTAAGGTAACCTAACATCTCGGATGTAATATTTTACTACATTCCTGGCTCGTCGGCCCCTACTTCTCGGTGGGAACATTATATACATCTATAACGTTACTATTCCTAGCCTAAGGCAACCTAACATCTCGGATGTAATATTTTACTACATTCGTGGCGCACCGGCGCCTACTTCTCGGTGGGAACATTATATACGTCTATAACGTTATATATCCTAGCCTAAGGTAATCCTAACATCTCGGATGTAATATTTGACAACATTCCTGGAGCGTCGGCACCTACTTCTCGGTGGGAACATTATATACGTCTATAACGTTATATATCCTAACCTAAGGGAACCTAACATTTCGGATGTAATATTTTACAACATTCCTGGCGTGTCGGCCCCTATTTCTCGGTGGGAACATTATATACGTCTTTAACGCTATATATCCTAGCCTAAGGCAACCTAACTTGTCGAGCGTAATATTTTACAACATTCCTGGCACGTCGGCCCCTACATCTCGTTGGGAACATTATATACGTCTATAACGCTAAATATCCTAGCCTAAGGCAAACTAACATATCGAATGTAATATTTTACCACATTCCCGTCACTTCGGCCCCTACTTCTCGATGGGAACATTATATACGTCTATAACGTTATATATCCTAACCTAAGGCAACCTAACATCTCGGATGTAATATTTTACAACATTCCCGTCACTTCGGCCACTACTTCTCGGTGGGAACATTATATACGTCTATAACGTTATATATCCTAGCCTAAGGCAACCTAACATCTAGGATGTTATATTTTACTACATTCCCGTCACTTCGGCCCCTACTTCTCGATGGGAACATTATATACGTCTATAACGTTATATATCCTAACCTAAGGCAACCTAATATCTCGGATGTAATATTTTACTACATTCCTGGCACGTCGGCCCCTACTTCTGGGTGGGAACATTATATACGTCTATAACGCTAAATATCCTAACCTAAGGGAACCTAACACATCCGATGTAGTGTTTTACAACATTCCTGGCGTGTCGGCCCCTATTTCTCGGTGGGAACATTATATACGTCTTTAACGATATATATCCTAGCCTAAGGCAATCCTAACATGTCGAATGTATAATTTTACAACATTCCTGGCGAGTAGGCCCCTATTTCTACGTGGGAACATTATATAAGTCAATAACGTTATATATCCTAACCTAAGGTAACCTAACATCTCGGATGTAATATTTTACTACATTCCTGGCTCGTCGGCCCCTACTTCTCGGTGGGAACATTATATACATCTATAACGTTACTATTCCTAGCCTAAGGCAACCTAACATCTCGGATGTAATATTTTACTACATTCGTGGCGCACCGGCGCCTACTTCTCGGTGGGAACATTATATACGTCTTTAACGCTATATATCCTAGCCTAAGGCAACCTAACTTGGCGAGCGTAATATTTTACAACATTCCTGGGGCGTCGGCCCCTATTTCTCGGTGGGAACATTATATACGTCTATAACGTTATATATCCCAACCTAAGGCAACCTAACATCTCGGATGTAATATTTTACAACATTCCCGTCACTTCGGCCCCTACTTCTCGGTGGGAACATTATATACGTATATAACGTTATATATCCTAGCCTAAGGCAATCCTAACATCTCGGATGTAATATTTTACAACATTCCTGGAGCGCCGTCACCTATTTCTCGGTGGGAACATTATATACGTCTATAACGTTATATATCCTAACCTAAGGCAACCTAACATCTCGGATGTAATATTTTACTACATTTCTGGCACGTCGGCCACTACTTCTCGGTGGGAACATTATGTAAGTCTATAACGCAATATATCCTAGCCTAAGGCAACTTAACATGTCGGATGTAATATTTTACCACATTTCTGGCTCGTTGGCCCCTACTTCTCGGTGGGAACATTATATACGTCTATAACGTTATATATCCAAACCTAAGGGAACCTAACATGTCGAATGTAATATTTTACAACATTCCCGTCACTTCGGCACCTACTTCTCGGTGGGAACATTATATACGTCTATAACGTTATATATCCTAGCCTAAGGCAACCTAACATCTCGGAAGTAATATTTGATAACATTCCTGGCGCGCCGGCCCCTACATCTCGGTGGGAACATGATATACGTCTATAAAGTTATATATCCTAGCCTAAGGCAACCTAACATACCGGATGTAATATTTTACCACATTCCTGGCGCGCTGGCCCCTACTTCGCGGTGGGAACATTATATACGTCTATAACGCCATATATCCTAACTTAAGGCAACCAAAAATGCCGAGCGTAATATTTTACTACATTCCTGGCGTGTCGGCCCCTATTTCTCGGTGGGAAAATTATATACGTCTATAACGTTATATATCCTAACCTAAGGCAACCTAACATCTCGGATGTAATATTTTACTACATTCGTGGCACGTCGGCCCCTACTTCTGGGTGGGAACATTATATACGTCTATAACGCTATATATCCTAGCCTAAGGCAAACTAACATATCGATTGTAATATTTTACAACATTCCCGTCACTTCGGCCCCTACTTCTCGATGGGAACATTATATACGTCTATAACGTTATATATCCTAACCTAAGGCAACCTAACATCTCGGATGTAATATTTTACTACATTCGTGGCACGTCGGCCCCTACTTCTGGGTGGGAACATTATATACGTCTATAACGCTATATATCCTAGCCTAAGGCAACCTAACATCTAGGATGTTATATTTTACTACATTCCCGTCACTACGGCACCTACTTCTCGGTGGGAACATTATATACGTCTATAACGTTATATATCCTAACCTAAGGCAACCTAACATCTCGGATGTAATATTTTACAACATTCCCGTCACTTCGGCCCCTACTTCTCGGTGGGAACATTATATACGTATATAACGTTATATATCCTAGCCTAAGGCAATCCTAACATCTCGGATGTAATATTTTACCACATTTCTGGCTCGTTGGCCCCTACTTCTCGGTAGGAACGTAATATACGTCTATAACGTTATATATCCTAACCTAAGGGAACCTAACATCTCGGAAGTAATATTTGATAACATTCCTGGCGCGCCGGCCCCTACTTCTCGGTGGGAACATGATATACGTCTATAAAGTTATATATCCTAGCCTAAGGCAACCTAACATACCAGATGTAATATTTTACCACATTCCTGGCGCGCTGGCCCCTACTTCTCGGTGGGAACATTATATACGTCTATAACGCCATATATCCTAACTTAAGGCAACCAAAAATGCCGAGCGTAATATTTTACAACATTCCCGTCACTTCGGCACCTACTTCTCGGTGGGAACATTATATACGTCTATAACGTTATATATCCTAGCCTAAGGCAACCTAACATCTCGGATGTTATATTTTACTACATTCCCGGCGCGCCGGCCCCTACTTCTCGGTGGGAACATTATATACGTCTATAACGTTATATGTCCTAGCCTAAGGCAATCCTAACATCTCGGATGTAATATTTTACAACATTCCTGGCGCGTCGGCACCTACTTCTCGGTGGGAACATTATATACGTCTATAACGTTATATATCCTAACCTAAGGGAACCTAACATCTCGGATGTAATATTTTACAACATTCCTGGCGTGTAGGCCCCTATTTCTCGGTGGGAACATTATATACGTCTTTAACGCTATATATTCTAGCCTAAGGCAACCTAACTTGTCGAGCGTAATATTTTACAACATTCCTGGCACGTCGGCCCCTACATCTCGTTGGGAACATTATATACGTCTATAACGCTAAATATCCTAGCCTAAGGCAAACTAACACCTCGAATGTAATGTTATACAACATTCCTGGCGTGTCGGTCCCTATTTCTCGGTGGGAACATTATATATGTCTATAACGCTATATGTCCTAGCCTGAGACAACCTAACATATCGAATATAATATTTTACAATATTCCTGGCGCGTCGGCAACTACTTCTCGGTGGGAACAGTATATACGTCTATAACGTTATATATCCTAGCCTAAGGCAACCTAACTTGTCGAGCGTAATGTTTTACAACATTCCTGGCGTGTCGGGGCCCATTTCTCGGCGGGAACATTATATACGTCTATAACGTTATATATCCTAACCTAAGGCAACCTAACATCTCGGATGTAATATTTTACAACATTCCCGTCACTTCGGCCCCTACTTCTCGGTGGGAACATTATATACGTCTATAACGTTATATATCCTAGCCTAAGGCAACCTAACATCTCGGATGTAATATTTTACTACATTCCTGGCTCGCCGGCCCCCACTTCTCGGTGGGAACATTATATACGTCTATATCGCTATATATCATAGCCTAAGGCAACCTAACACGTCGAGCGTAATATTTTACAACATTCCTGGCTCGTCGGCCCCTACTTCTCGGTAGGAACGTAATATACGTCTATAACGTTATATATCCTAACCTAAGGGAACCTAACATCTCGGAAGTAATATTTGATAACATTCCTGGCGCGCCGGCCCCTACTTCTCGGTGGGAACATGATATACGTCTATAAAGTTATATATCCTAGCCTAAGGCAACCTAACATACCAGATGTAATATTTTACCACATTCCTGGCGCGCTGGCCCCTACTTCTCGGTGGGAACATTATATACGTCTATAACGCCATATATCCTAACTTAAGGCAACCAAAAATGCCGAGCGTAATATTTTACAACATTCCCGTCACTTCGGCACCTACTTCTCGGTGGGAACATTATATACGTCTATAACGTTATATATCCTAGCCTAAGGCAACCTAACATCTCGGATGTTATATTTTACTACATTCCCGGCGCGCCGGCCCCTACTTCTCGGTGGGAACATTATATACGTCTATAACGTTATATATCCTAGCCTAAGGCAATCCTAACATCTCGGATGTAATATTTTACAACATTCCTGGCGCGTCGGCACCTACTTCTCGGTGGGAACATTATATACGTCTATAACGTTATATATCCTAACCTAAGGGAACCTAACACCTCGAATGTAATGTTATACAACATTCCTGGCGTGTCGGTCCCTATTTCTCGGTGGGAACATTATATATGTCTATAACGCTATATGTCCTAGCCTGAGACAACCTAACATATCGAATATAATATTTTACAATATTCCTGGCGCGTCGGCAACTACTTCTCGGTGGGAACAGTATATACGTCTATAACGTTATATATCCTAGCCTAAGGCAACCTAACTTGTCGAGCGTAATGTTTTACAACATTCCTGGCGTGTCGGGGCCCATTTCTCGGCGGGAACATTATATACGTCTATAACGTTATATATCCTAACCTAAGGCAACCTAACATCTCGGATGTAATATTTTACAACATTCCCGTCACTTCGGCCCCTACTTCTCGGTGGGAACATTATATACGTCTATAACGTTATATATCCTAGCCTAAGGCAACCTAACATCTCGGATGTAATATTTTACTACATTCCTGGCTCGCCGGCCCCCACTTCTCGGTGGGAACATTATATACGTCTATATCGCTATATATCATAGCCTAAGGCAACCTAACACGTCGAGCGTAATATTTTACAACATTCCTGGCTCGTCGGCCCCTACTTCTCGGTAGGAACGTAATATACGTCTATAACGTTATATATCCTAACCTAAGGGAACCTAACATCTCGGAAGTAATATTTGATAACATTCCTGGCGCGCCGGCCCCTACTTCTCGGTGGGAACATGATATACGTCTATAAAGTTATATATCCTAGCCTAAGGCAACCTAACATACCAGATGTAATATTTTACCACATTCCTGGCGCGCTGGCCCCTACTTCTCGGTGGGAACATTATATACGTCTATAACGCCATATATCCTAACTTAAGGCAACCAAAAATGCCGAGCGTAATATTTTACAACATTCCCGTCACTTCGGCACCTACTTCTCGGTGGGAACATTATATACGTCTATAACGTTATATATCCTAGCCTAAGGCAACCTAACATCTCGGATGTTATATTTTACTACATTCCCGGCGCGCCGGCCCCTACTTCTCGGTGGGAACATTATATACGTCTATAACGTTATATATCCTAACCTAAGGGAACCTAACATCTCGGAAGTAATATTTGATAACATTCCTGGCGTGTAGGCACGTAGTTCTCGGTGGGAATACCATATACGTCTATAACGTTATATATCCTAGCCTAAGGCAATCCTAACATGCCGAATGTAATATTTTACAACATTCCCGTCACTTCGGCACCTACTTCTCGGTGGGAACATTATATACGTCTATAACGTTATATATCCTAGCCTAAGGCAACCTAACATCTCGGATGTTATATTTTACTACATTCCCGGCGCGCCGGCCCCTACTTCTCGGTGGGAACATTATATACGTCTATAACGTTATATATCCTAGCCTAAGGTAATCCTAACATCTCGGATGTAATATTTTACAACATTCCTGGCGCGTCGGCACCTATTTCCCGGTGGGAACATTATATACGTCTTTAACGCTACATATCCTAGCCTAAGGCAACCTAACTTGGCGAGCGTAATATTTTACAACATTCCTGGGGCGTCGGCCCCTATTTCTCGGTGGGAACATTATATACGTCTATAACGCTAAATATCCCAGCCTAAGGCAAACTAACACCTCGAATGTAATGTTATACAACATTCCTGGCGTGTCGGTCCCTATTTCTCGGTGGGAACATTATATTTGTCTATAACGCTATATGTCCTAGCCCGAGACAACCTAACATGTCGAATATAATATTTTACAATATTCCTGGCGCGTCGGCAACTACTTCTCGGTGGGAACAGTATATACGTCTATAACGTTATATATCCTAGCCTAAGGCAACTTAACATGTCGGATGTAATATTTTACCACATTCCCGGCTCGTTGGCCCCTACTTCTCGGTGGGAACATTATATACGTCTATAACGTTATATATCCTAACCTAAGGGAACCTAACATCTCGGATGTAATGTTTTACAACACTCCTGGCGTGTCGGCCCCTATTTCTCGGTGGGAACATTATATACGTCTTTAACGCTATATATCCTAGCCTAAGGCAACCTAACTTGTCGAGCGTAATATTGTACAACATTCCTGGCACGTCGGCCCCTACATCTCGTTGGGAACATTATATACGTCTATAACGCTATATATCCTAGCTTAAGGCAAACTAACATATCGAATGTAATATTTTACAACATTCCCGTCACTTCGGCCCCTACATCTCGATGGGAACATTATATGCGTCTATAACGTTATATATCCTAACCGAAGGCAACCTAACATCTCGGATGTAATATTTTACAACATTCCCGTCACTTCGGCCACTACTTCTCGGTGGGAACATTATATACGTCTATAACGTTATATATCCTAGCCTAAGGCAACCTAACATCTAGGATGTTATATTTTACTACATTCCCGTCACTTCGGCCCCTACTTCTCGATGGGAACATTATATACGTCTATAACGTTATATATCCTAACCTAAGGCAACCTAACATCTCGGATGTAATATTTTACTACATTCCTGGCACGTCGGCCGCTACTTCTCGGTGGGAACATTATATAAGTCTATAACGCTATATATCCTAGCCTAAGGCAAACTAACATGTCGAATGTAATATTTTACAACATTCCTGGCGCGTCGGCACCTCCTTCTCGGTGGGAACATTATGTACGTCTATAACGTTTTATATGCTAACCTAAGGGAACCTAACACCTCGGATGTAATGTTTTCTAACATTCCTGGCGTGTCGGCCCCTATTTCTCGGCGGGAACATTATATACGTCTATAACGTTATATATCCTAACCTAAGGCAACCTAACATCTCGGATGTAATATTTTACAACATTCCCGTCACTTCGGCTCCTACTTCTCGGTGGGAACATTATATACGTCTATAACGTTATATATCCTAGCCTAAGGCAATCCTAACATCTCGGATGTAATATTTTACAACATTCCTGGAGCGCCGTCACCTATTTCTCGGTGGGAACATTATATACGTCTATCACGTTATATATCCTAACCTAAGGCAACCTAACATCTCGGATGTAATATTTTACTACATTTCTGTCACGTCGGCCACTACTTCTCGGTGGGAACATTATATACGTCTATAACGTTATATATCCTAGCCTAAGGCAAACTAACATGTCGAATGTAATATTTTACAACATTCCCGTCACTTCGGCACCTACTTCTCGGTGGGAACATTATATACGTCTATAACGTTATATATCCTAGCCTAAGGCAACCTAACATCTCGGAAGTAATATTTGATAACATTCCTGGCGCGCCGGCCCCTACATCTCGGTGGGAACATGATATACGTCTATAAAGTTATATATCCTAGCCTAAGGGAACCTAACATACCGGATGTAATATTTTACCACATTCCTGGCGCGCTGGCCCCTACTTCGCGGTGGGAACATTATATACGTCTATAACGCCATATATCCTAACTTAAGGCAACCAAAAATGCCGAGCGTAATATTTTACTACATTCCTGGCGTGTCGGCCCCTATTTCTCGGTGGGAAAATTATATACGTCTATAACGTTATATATCCTAACCTAAGGCAACCTAACATCTCGGATGTAATATTTTACAACATTCCCGTCACTTCGGCCCCTACTTCTCGGTGGGAACATTATATAAGTCTATAACGCTATATATCCTAGCCTAAGGCCAACTAACATGTCGAATGTAATATTTTACAACATTCCTGGAGCGCCGTCACCTATTTCTCGGTGGGAACATTATATACGTCTATAACGTTATATATCCTAACCTAAGGCAACCTAACATCTCGGATGTAATATTTTACTACATTTCTGTCACGTCGGCCACTACTTCTCGGTGGGAACATTATATACGTCTATAACGTTATATATCCTAGCCTAAGGCAAACTAACATGTCGAATGTAATATTTTACAACATTCCCGTCACTTCGGCACCTACTTCTCGGTGGGAACATTATATACGTCTATAACGTTATATATCCTAGCCTAAGGCAATCCTAACATCTCGGATGTAATATTTTACAACATTCCTGGAGCGCCGTCACCTATTTCTCGGTGGGAACATTATATACGTCTATAACGTTATATATCCTAACCTAAGGCAACCTAACATCTCGGATGTAATATTTTACTACATTTCTGTCACGTCGGCCACTACTTCTCGGTGGGAACATTATATACGTCTATAACGTTATATATCCTAGCCTAAGGCAACCTAACATCTCGGAAGTAATATTTGATAACATTCCTGGCGCGCCGGCCCCTACATCTCGGTGGGAACATGATATACGTCTATAAAGTTATATATCCTAGCCTAAGGCAACCTAACATACCGGATGTAATATTTTACCACATTCCTGGCGCGCTGGCCCCTACTTCGCGGTGGGAACATTATATACGTCTATAACGCCATATATCCTAACTTAAGGCAACCAAAAATGCCGAGCGTAATATTTTACAACATTCCCGTCACTTCGGCACCTACTTCTCGGTGGGAACATTATATACGTCTATAACGTTATATATCCTAGCCTAAGGCAACCTAACATCTCGGATGTTATATTTTACTACATTCCCGGCGCGCCGGCCCCTACTTCTCGGTGGGAACATTATATACGTCTATAACGTTATATATCCTAGCCTAAGGCAATCCCAACATCTCGGATGTAATATTTTACAGCATTCCTGGCGCGTCGGCCCCTACTTCTCGGTGGGAACATTATATACGTCTATAACGTTATATATCCAAACCTAAGGGAACCTAACATCTCGGATGTAATATTTTACAACTTTCCTGGCGTGTCGGCCCCTATTTCCCGGTGGGAACATTATATACGTCTTTAACGCTATATATCCTAGCCTAAGGCAACCTAACTTGGCGAGCGTAATATTTTACAACATTCCTGGGGCGTCGGCCCCTATTTCTCGGTGGGAACATTATATACGTCTATAACGTTATATATCCCAACCTAAGGCAACCTAACATCTCGGATGTAATATTTTACAACATTCCTGGAGCGCCGTCACCTATTTCTCGCTGGGAACATTATATACGTCTATAACGTTATATATCCTAACCTAAGGCAACCTAACATCTCGGATGTAATATTTTACTACATTTCTGGCACGTCGGCCACTACTTCTCGGTGGGAACATTATGTAAGTCTATAACGCAATATATCCTAGCCTAAGGCAACTTAACATGTCGGATGTAATATTTTACCACATTTCTGGCTCGTTGGCCCCTACTTCTCGGTGGGAACATTATATACGTCTATAACGTTATATATCCAAACCTAAGGGAACCTAACATCTCGGATGTAATATTTTACAACATTCCCGTCACTTCGGCCCCTACTTCTCGGTGGGAACATTATATACGTCTATAACGTTTTATATCCTAACCTAAGGGAACCTAACACCTCGGATGTAATGTTTTACAACATTCCTGGCGTGTCGGCCCCTATTTCTCGGCGGGAACATTATATACGTCTATAACGTTATATATCCTAACCTAAGGCAACCTAACATCTCGGGTGTAATATTTTACAACATTCCCGTCACTTCGGCCCCTACTTCTCGGTGGGAACATTATATACGTCTATAACGTTATATATCCTAGCCTAAGGCAATCCTAACATCTCGGATGTAATATTTTACAACATTCCTGGCGCGTCGGCACCTACTTCTCGGTGGGAACATTATATACGTCTATACCGTTATATATCCTAACCTAAGGGAACCTAACATCTCGGATGTAATATTTTACAACATTCCTGGCGTGTCGGCCCCTATTTCTCGGTGGGAACATTATATACGTCTTTAACGCTATATATTCTAGCCTAAGGCAACCTAACTTGTCGAGCGTAATATTTTACAACATTCCTGGCACGTCGGCCCCTACATCTCGTTGGGAACATTATATACGTCTATAACGCTAAATATCCTAGCCTAAGGCAAACTAACACCTCGAATGTAATGTTATACAACATTCCTGGCGTGTCGGTCCCTATTTCTCGGTGGGAACATTATATTTGTCTATAACGCTATATGTCCTAGCCCGAGACAACCTAACATGTCGAATATAATATTTTACAATATTCCTGGCGCGTCGGCAACTACTTCTCGGTGGGAACAGTATATACGTCTATAACGTTATATATCCTAGCCTAAGGCAACTTAACATGTCGGATGTAATATTTTACCACATTCCCGGCTCGTTGGCCCCTACTTCTCGGTGGGAACATTATATACGTCTATAACGTTATATATCCTAACCTAAGGGAACCTAACATCTCGGATGTAATGTTTTACAACACTCCTGGCGTGGCGGCCCCTATTTCTCGGTGGGAACATTATATACGTCTTTAACGCTATATATCCTAGCCTAAGGCAACCTAACTTGTCGAGCGTAATATTTTACAACATTCCTGGGGCGTCGGCCCCTATTTCTCGGTGGTAACATTATATACGTCTATAACGTTATATATCCTAACCTAAGGCAACCTAACTTGTCGAGCGTAATATTTTACAACATTCCTGGGGCGTCGGCCCCTACTTCTCGGTGGGAACATTATATACCTCTATAACGTTATATATCCTAGCATAAGGCAATCCTAACATCTCGGATGTAATATTTTACAACATTCCTGGCGCGCCGGCACCTATTTCTCGGTGGGAACATTATATACGTCTATAACTTTACATATCCTAGCCTAAGGCAACCTAACATCTCGGATGTAATATTTTACTACATTCCTGGCGCGCCGGCCCCTACTTCTCGGTGGGAACATTATATACGTCTATAACGTTATATATCCTAACCTAAGGGAACCTAACATCTCGGAAGTAATATTTGATAACATTCCTGGCGTGTAGGCACGTAGTTCACGGTGGGAATACCATATACGTCTATAACGTTATATATCCTAGCCTAAGGCAATCCTAACATGCCGAATGTAATATTTTACAACATTCCCGTCACTTCGGCACCTACTTCTCGGTGGGAACATTATATACGTCTATAACGTTATATATCCTAGCCTAAGGCAACCGAACATCTCGGATGTTATATTTTACTACATTCCCGGCGCGCCGGCCCCTACTTCTCGGTGGGAACATTATATACGTCTATAACGTTATATATCCTAGCCTAAGGTAATCCTAACATCTCGGATGTAATATTTTACAACATTCCTGGCGCGTCGGCACCTACTTCTCGGTGGGAACATTATATACGTCTATAACGTTATATATCCTAACCTAAGGGAACCTAACATCTCGGATGTAATATTTTACAACATTCCTGGCGTGTCGGCCCCTATTTCTCGGTTGGAACATTATATACGTCTTTAACGCTATATATCCTAGCCTAAGGCAACCTAACTTGTCGAGCGTAATATTTTACAACATTCCTGGCACGTCGGCCCCTACATCTCGTTGGGAACATTATATACGTCTATAACGCTATATATCCTAGCTTAAGGCAAACTAACATATCGAATGTAATATTTTACAACATTCCCGTCACTTCGGCCCCTACATCTCGATGGGAACATTATATGCGTCTATAACGTTATATATCCTAACCGAAGGCAACCTAACATCTCGGATGTAATATTTTACAACATTCCCGTCACTTCGGCCACTACTTCTCGGTGGGAACATTATATACGTCTATAACGTTATATATCCTAGCCTAAGGCAACCTAACATCTAGGATGTTATATTTTACTACATTCCCGTCACTTCGGCCCCTACTTCTCGATGGGAACATTATATACGTCTATAACGTTATATATCCTAACCTAAGGCAACCTAACATCTCGGATGTAATATTTTACTACATTCCTGGCACGTCGGCCGCTACTTCTCGGTGGGAACATTATATAAGTCTATAACGCTATATATCCTAGCCTAAGGCAAACTAACATGTCGAATGTAATATTTTACAACATTCCTGGCGCGTCGGCACCTCCTTCTCGGTGGGAACATTATGTACGTCTATAACGTTTTATATGCTAACCTAAGGGAACCTAACACCTCGGATGTAATGTTTTCTAACATTCCTGGCGTGTCGGCCCCTATTTCTCGGCGGGAACATTATATACGTCTATAACGTTATATATCCTAACCTAAGGCAACCTAACATCTCGGATGTAATATTTTACAACATTCCCGTCACTTCGGCTCCTACTTCTCGGTGGGAACATTATATACGTCTATAACGTTATATATCCTAGCCTAAGGCAATCCTAACATCTCGGATGTAATATTTTACAACATTCCTGGTGCGCCGTCACCTATTTCTCGGTGGGAACATTATATACGTCTATAACGTTATATATCCTAACATAAGGCAACCTAACATCTCGGATGTAATATTTTACTACATTTCTGTCACGTCGGCCACTACTTCTCGGTGGGAACATTATATACGTCTATAACGTTATATATCCTAGCCTAAGGCAAACTAACATGTCGAATGTAATATTTTACAACATTCCCGTCACTTCGGCACCTACTTCTCGGTGGGAACATTATATACGTCTATAACGTTATATATCCTAGCCTAAGGCAACCTAACATCTCGGAAGTAATATTTGATAACATTCCTGGCGCGCCGGCCCCTACATCTCGGTGGGAACATGATATACGTCTATAAAGTTATATATCCTAGCCTAAGGCAACCTAACATACCGGATGTAATATTTTACCACATTCCTGGCGCGCTGGCCCCTACTTCGCGGTGGGAACATTATATACGTCTATAACGCCATATATCCTAACTTAAGGCAACCAAAAATGCCGAGCGTAATATTTTACTACATTCCTGGCGTGTCGGCCCCTATTTCTCGGTGGGAAAATTATATACGTCTATAACGTTATATATCCTAACCTAAGGCAACCTAACATCTCGGATGTAATAATTTACAACATTCCCGTCACTTCGGCCCCTACTTCTCGGTGGGAACATTATATACGTCTATAACGTTATATATCCTAGCCTAAGGCAACCTAACATCTCGGATGTAATATTTTACAACATTCCTGGTGCGCCGTCACCTATTTCTCGGTGGGAACATTATATACGTCTATAACGTTATACATCCTAACCTAAGGCAACCTAACATCTCGGATGTAATATTTTACTACATTTCTGGCACGTCGGCCACTACTTCTCGGTGGGAACATTATATAAGTCTATAACGCTATATATCCTAGCCTAAGGCAAACTAACACGTCGAATGTAATATTTTACAACATTCACGTCACTTCGGCACCTACTTCTCGGTCGGAACATTATATACGTCTATAACGTTATATATCCTAGCCTAAGGCAACCTAACATCTCGGATGTTATATTTTACTACATTCCCGGCGCGCGGGCCCCTACTTCTCGGTGGGAACATTATATACGTCTATAACGTTATATATCCTAGCCTAAGGCAAACTAACATCTCGAATGTAATATTTTACAACATTCCCGTCACTTCGGGCCCCTACTTCTCGATGGGAACATTATATACGTCTATAAAGTTATATATCCTAACCTAAGGCAACCTAACATCTCGGATGTTATATTTTACTACATTCCCGCCGCGCCGGCCCCTACTTCTCGGTGGGAACATTATATACGTCTATAACGTTATATATCCTAGCCTAAGGTAATCCTAACATCTCGGATGTAATATTTTACAACATTCCTGGCGCGTCGGCACCTACTTCTCGGTTGGAACATTATATACGTCTATAACGTTATATATCCTAACCGAAGGGAACCTAACATCTCGGATGTAATATTTTACAACATTCCTGGCGTGTCGGCCCCTATTTCTCGGCGGGAACATTATATACGTCTATAACGTTATATATCCTAACCTATGGCAACCTAACATCTCGGATGTAATATTTTACAACATTCTCGTCACTTCGGCCCCTACTTCTCGGTGGGAACATTATATACGTCTATAACGTTATATATCCTAGCCTAAGGCAACCTAATATCTCGGATGTAATATTTTACAACATTCCTGGAGCGCCGTCACCTATTTCTCGGTGGGAACATTATATACGTCTATAACGTTATACATCCTAACCTAAGGCAACCTAACTTCTCGGATGTAATATTTTACCACATTTCTGGCACGTCGGCCACTACTTCTCGGTGGGAACATTATATAAGTCTATAACGCTATATATCCTAGCCTAAGGCAAACTAACACGTCGAATGTAATATTTTACAACATTCACGTCACTTCGGCACCTACTTCTCGGTCGGAACATTATATACGTCTATAACGTTATATATACTAGCCTAAGGCAACCTAACATCTCGGATGTTATATTTTACTACATTCCCGGCGCGCGGGCCCCTACTTCTCGGTGGGAACATTATATACGTCTATAACGTTATATATCCTAGCCTAAGGCAAACTAACATCTCGAATGTAATATTTTACAACATTCCCGTCACTTCGGCACCTACTTCTCGGTGGGAACATTATATACGTCTATAACGTTATATATCCTAGCCTAAGGTAATCCTAACATCTCGGATGTAATATTTTACAACATTCCTGGCGTGACGGCCCCTATTTCTCGGTGGAAACATTATATACGTCTATAACGTTATATATCCTAGCCTAAGGTAATCCTAACATTTCGGATGTAATATTTTACAACATTCCTGGCGCGTCGGCACCTACTTCTAGGTGGGAACAGTATATAAGTCTATAACGTTATATATCCTAACCTAAGGCAACCTAACATCCCGGATGTAATATTTTACTACATTCCTGGTCGTCGGCCCCTACTTCTCGGTGGGAACAATATATACACCTATAACGTTACTTATCCTAGCCTAAGGCAACCTAACATCTCGGATGTAATATTTTACTACATTCGTGGCGCACCGGCCCCTACTCCTCGGTGGAAACATTATTTACGTCTATAACGTTATATATCCTAGCCTAAGGCAATCCTAACATCTCGGATGTAATATTTTACAACATCCCTGGCGCGTCGGCACCTACTTCTCTGTGGTAGCATTATATACGCCTATAACGTTATATATCCTAACCTAAGGAAACCTAACACCTCGAATTTAATGTTATACAACATTCCTGCCTCGTCGGCCCCTACTTCTGGGTGGGAACATTATATACATCTATAACGTTACTATTCCTAGCCTAAGGCAACTTAACATGTCGAATGTAATATTTCACCACATTCCTGGCTCGTTGGCCCCTACATCTCGGTGGGAACATTATATACGTCTATAACGTTATATATCCTAACCTAAGACAACTTAACATGTCGAGCGTAATATTTTACAATATTCCTGGCTCGTCGGCCTCTACCTCTCGGTGGGAACATTATATACGCCTATAACGCTATATATCCGAGCCTAAGGCAACCTAACACCTCGGATGTAATGTTTTACCACATTCCTGGCGTGTAGGCCCCTATTTCTCGGTGGGAACATTATATACGTCTTTAACGATATATATCCTAGCCTAAGGCAATCCTAACATGTCGAATGTATAATTTTACAACATTCCTGGCTCGTCGGCACCTACTTCTCGGTTGGAACATTATATACGT
>CAXAJV010000835.1:134200-297200 GCA_963969225.1 Xylocopa violacea
CTATAACGTTATATATCCTAGCCTAAGGTAATCCTAACATCTCGGATGTAATATTTTACAACATTCCTGGCGCGTCGGCACCTACTTCTCGGTTGGAACATTATATACGTCTATAACGTTATATATCCTAACCTAAGGGAACCTAACATCTCGGATGTAATATTTTACAACATTCCTGGCGTGTCGGCCCCTATTTCTCGGCGGGAACATTATATACGTCTATAACGTTATATATCCTAACCTAAGGCAACCTAACATCTCGGATGTAATATTTTACAACATTCCCGTCACTTCGGCCCCTACATCTCGGTGGGAACATTATATACGCCTATAACGTTATATATCCTAGCCTAAGGCAACCTAACATCTCGGATGTAATATTTTACAACATTCCTGGAGCGCCGTCACCTATTTCTCGGTGGGAACATTATATACGTCTATAACGTTATACATCCTAACCTAAGGCAACCTAACATCTCGAATGTAATATTTTACAACATTCACGTCACTTCGGCACCTACTTCTCGGTCGGAACATTATATACGTCTATAACGTTATATATCCTAGCCTAAGGCAACCTAACATCTCGGATGTTATATTTTACTACATTCCCGGCGCGCGGGCCCCTACTTCTCCGTGGGAACATTATATACGTCTATAACGTTATATATCCTAGCCTAAGGCAAACTAACATCTCGAATGTAATATTTTACAACATTCCCGTCACTTCGGCACTTACTTCTCGGTGGGAACATTATATACGTCTATAACGTTATATATCCTAGCCTAAGGCAACCCAACATCTCGGATGTAATATTTTACTACATTCCTGGCTCGCCGGCCCCCACTTCTCGGTGGGAACATTATATACGTCTATATCGCTATATATCATAGCCTAAGGCAACCTAACATGTCGAGCGTAATATTTTACAACATTCCTGGCTCGTCGGCCCCTACTTCTCGGTGGGAACGTTATATACGTCTATAACGTTATATATCCTAACCTAAGGGAACCTAACATCTCGGAAGTAATATTTGATAACATTCCTGGCGTGTAGGCCCGTAGTTCTCGGTGGGAATATCATATACGTCTATAACGTTATATATCCTAGACTAAGGCAATCCTAACATGTCGAATGTAATATTTTACAGCATTCCTGGCGCATCGGCCCCTACTTCTCGGGTGGAACATTGTATACGTCTATAACGTTATATATCCTAACCTAAGGCAACCTAACATCTCGGATGTAATATTTTACTAAATTCGTGGCACGTCGGCCCCTACTTCTGGGTGGGAACATTATATACGTCTATAACGCTATATATCCTAGCCTAAGGCAAATTAACATATCGAATGTAATATTTTACAACATTCCCGTCACTTCGGGCCCCTACTTCTCGATGGGAACATTATATACGTCTATAAAGTTATATATCCTAACCTAAGGCAACCTAACATCTCGGATGTAATATTTTGCTACATTCCTGACACGTCGGCCACTACTTCTCGGTGGGAACATTATATAAGTCTATAACGCTATATATCCTAGCCTAAGGCAAACTAACATGTCGAATGTAATATTTTACAACATTCCCGTCACTTCGGCACCTACTTCTCGGTCGGAACATTATATACGTCTATAACGTTATATATCCTAACCTAAGGGAACCTAACATCCCGGATGTAATATTTTACAACATTCCTGGCGTGTCGGCCCCTATTTCTCGGTGGGAACATTATATACGTCTTCAACGCTATATATCCTAGCCTAAGGCAACCTAACTTGTCGAGCGTAATATTTTACAACATTCCTGGGGCGCCGGCCCCTACTTCTCGGTGGGAACATTATATACGTCTATAACGTTATATATCCTAGCCTAAGGCAATCCTAACATCTCGGATGTAATATTTTACAACATTCCTCGCGCGTCGGCACCTACATCTCGGTGGGAACATTATATACGTCTATAACGTTATATATCCTAACCTAAGGGAACCTAACATCTCGGATGTAATATTTTAGAACATTCCCGTCACATCGGCACCTACTTCTCGGTGGGAACATTATATACGTCTATAACGTTATATATCCTAGCCTAAGGCAACCTAACATCTCGGATGTTATATTTTACTACATTCCCGGCGAGCCGGCCCCTACTTCTCGATGGGAACATTATATACGTCTATAACGTTATATATCCTAACCTAAGGGAACCTAACACCTCGGATGTAATATTTTGCTACATTCCTGACACGTCGGCCACTACTTCTCGGTGGGAACATTATATAAGTCTATAACGCTATATATCCTAGCCTAAGGCAAACTAACATGTCGAATATAATATTTTACAACATTCCCGTCACTTCGGCACCTACTTCTCGGTGGGAACATTATATACGTCTATAACGTTATATATCCTAGCCTAAGGCAACCTAACATCTCGGATGTTATATTTTACTACATTCCCGGCGCGCCGGCCCCTACTTCTCGGTGGGAACATTATATACGTCTATAACGTTATATATCCTAGCCTAAGGTAATCCTAACATCTCGGATGTAATATTTTACAACATTCCTGGCGCGTCGGCACCTACATCTCGGTGGGAACATTATATACGTCTATAACGTTATATATCCTAACCTAAGGGAACCTAACATCTCGGATGTAATATTTTACAACATTCCTGGCGTGTCGGCCCATATTTCTCGGTGGGAACATTATATACGTCTATAACGCTATATATCCTAGCCTAAGGCAAACTAACATGTCGAATGTAATATTTTACAACATTCCCGTCACTTCGGCACCTACTTCTCGGTCGGAACATTATATACGTCTATAACGTTATATATCCTAGCCTAAGGCAACCTAACATCTCGGATGTTATATTTTACTACATTCCCGGCGCGCCGGCCCCTACTTCTCGGTGGGAACATTATATACGTCTATAACGTTATATATCCTAGCCTAAGGCAAACTAACATATCGAATGTAATATTTTACAACATTCCCGTCACTTCGGCCACTACTTCTCGATGGGAACATGATATACGTCTATAACGTTATATATCCTAACCTAAGGCAACCTAACATATCGGATGTAATATTTTACTACATTCCTGGCACGTCGGCCACTACTTCTCGGTGGGAACATTATATACGTCTATAACGCTATATATCCTAGCCTAAGGCAACCTAACATCTCGGATGTAATATTTTACAACATTCCTGGGGCGTCGGCAACTACTTCTCGGTGGGAACAATATATACGTCTATACCGTTATATATCCTAACCTAAGACAACTTAACATGTCGAATGTAATATTTTACCACATTCCTGTCTCGTTGGCACCTACTTCTCGGTGGGAACATTGTATACGTCTATAACGTTATATATCCTAGCCTAAGGCAAACTAACATCTTGGATGTAATATTTTACAACATTCCTGGCGCGTCGGCACCTACTTCTCGGTGGGAACATTATGTACGTCTATAAGGTTATATATCCTAGCCTAAGGCAACCTAACACCTCGGATGTAATATTTTACAACATTCCCGTCACTTCGGCACCTACTTCTCGGTCGGAACATTATATACGTCTATAACGTTATATATCCTAGCGTAAGGCAACCTAACATCTCGGATGTTATATTTTACTACATTCCCGGCGCGCCGGCCCCTACTTCTCGGTGGGAACATTATATACGTCTATAACGTTATATATCCTAGCCTAAGGCAAACTAACATATCGAATGTAATATTTTACAACATTCCCGTCACTTCGGCCACTACTTCTCGATGGGAACATGATATACGTCTATAACGTTATATATCCTAACCTAAGGCAACCTAACATATCGGATGTAATATTTTACTACATTCCTGGCACGTAGGCCACTACTTCTCGGTGGGAACATTATATAAGTCTATATCGCTATATATCATAGCCTAAGGCAACCGAACATGTCGAGCGTAATATTTTACAACATTCCAGGCTCGTCGGCCCCTACTTCTCGGTGGGAACATTATATACGTCTATAACGTTATATATCCTAACCAAAGGGAACCTAACATCTCGGAAGTAATATTTGATAACATTTCTGGCGTGTAGGCCGGTAGTTCTCGGTGGGAATATCATATACGTCTATAACGTTATATATCCTAGCCTAAGGCAATCCTAACTTGTCGAATGTAATATTTTACACCATTCCTGGCGCGTCGGCCCCTACTTCTCGGGTGGAACATTATATACGTCTATAACGTTATATATCCTAACCTAAGGCAACCTAACGTCTCGGATGTAATATTTTACTACATTCCTGGCACGTCGGCCACTACTTCTCGGTTGGAACATTATATACGTCTATAACGTTATATATCCTAGCCTAAGGCAACCTAACATCTCGGATGTTATATTTTACTACATTCCCGGCGCGCCGGCCCCTACTTCTCGGTGGGAACATTATATACGTCTATAACGTTATATATCCTAGCCTAAGGTAATCCTAACATCTCGGATGTAATATTTTACAACATTCCTGGCGCGTCGGCACCTACATCTCGGTGGGAACATTATATACGTCTATAACGTTATATATCCTAACCTAAGGGAACCTAACATCTCGGATGTAATATTTTACAACATTCCTGGCGTGTCGGCCCCTATTTCTCGGTGGGAACATTATACACGTCTTTAACGCTATATATCCTAGCCTAAGGCAACCTAACTTGTCAAGCGTAATATTTTCCAACATTCCTGGCGCGTCGGCCCCTATTTCTCGGTGGGAACATTATATACGTCTATAACGTTATATATCCTAACCTAAGGCAACCTAACATCTCGGATGTAATATTTTACTACATTCCTGGCACGTCGGCCACTACTTCTCGGTGGGAACATTATATAAGTCTATAACGCTATATATCCTAGCCTAAGGCAAACTAACATGTCGAATATAATATTTTACAACATTCCCGTCACTTCGGCACCCACTTCTCGGTGGGAACATTATATACGTCTATAACGTTATATATCCCAGCCTAAGGCAACCTAACATCTCGGATGTAATATTTTACTACACTCCTGGCTCGCCGGCCCCCACTTCTCGGTGGGAACATTATATACGTCTATATCGCTATATATCATAGCCTAAGGCAACCTAATATGTCGAGCGTAATATTGTACAACATTCCTGGCTCGTCGGGCCCTACTTCTCGGTGGGAACATTATATACGTCTATAACGTTATATATCCTAACCTAAGGGAACCTAACATCTCGGAAGTAATATTCGATAACATTCCTGGCGTGTAGGCCCGTAGTTCTCGGTGGGAATATCATATACGTCTATAACGTTATATATCCTAGCCTAAGTCAATCCTAACATGTCGAATGTAATATTTTACAGCATTCCTGGCGCATCGGCCCCTACTTCTCGGGTGGAACATTATATACGTCTATAACGTTATATATCCTTACCTAAGGCACCTAACATCTCGGATGTAATATTTTACAACATTCGTGGCACGTCGGCCCCTACTTCTCGGTGGGGACATTATATACGTCTATATCGCT
Source organism: Xylocopa violacea (assembly GCA_963969225.1). Lineage (NCBI taxonomy): Eukaryota > Metazoa > Arthropoda > Insecta > Hymenoptera > Apidae > Xylocopa > Xylocopa violacea. The sequence continues at coordinate 139,777 of CAXAJV010000835.1, forward strand.
ATATATCCTAGCCTAAGGCAAACTAACATGTCGAATGTAATATTTTAGAACATTCCCGTCACTTCGGCACCTACTTCTCGGTGGGAACATTATATACGTCTATAACGTTATATATCCTAGCCTAAGGCAACCTAACATCTCGGATGTTATATTTTACTACATTCCCGGCGAGCCGGCCCCTACTTCTCGGTGGGAACATTATATACGTCTATAACGTTATATATCCTATCCTAAGGTAATCCTAACAACTCGGATGTAATATTTTACAACATTCCTGGCGCGTCGGCACCTACTTCTCGGTGGGAACATTATATACGTCTATAACGTTATATATCCTAACCTAAGACAACTTTACATGTCGAATGTAATATTTTACCACACTCCTGGCTCGTTGGCCCCTACTTCTCGGTGGGAACATTATATACCTCTATAACGTTATATATCCTAACCTAAGGGAACCTAACATCTCGGATGTAATATTTTACAACATTCCTGGCGTGTCGGCCCCTGTTTCTCGGTGGGAACATTATATACGTCTTTAACGCTATATATCCTAACCTAAGGGAACCTAACATCTCGGATGTAATATTTTACAACATTCCGGTCACTTCGGCACCTACTTCTCGGTGGGAACATTATATACGTCTATAACGTTATATATCCTAGCCTAAGGCAACCTAGCATCTCGGATGTAATATTTTACTATATTCCTGGCTCGCCGGCCCCCACTTCTCGGTGGGAACATTATATATGTCTATATCGCTATATATCATAGCCTAAGGCAACCTAACATGTCGAGCGTAATATTTTACAACATTCCTGGCTCGTCGGCCCCTACTTCTTGGTGGGAAAATTATATACGTCTATAAGGTTATATATCCTAACCTAAGGGAACCTAACATCTCGGAAGTAATATTCGATAACATTCCTGGCGTGTAGGCCCGTAGTTCTCGGTGGGAATATCATATACGTCTATAAAGTTATATATCCTAGCCTAAGGCAATCCTAACATGTCGAATGTAATATTTTACAGCATTCCTGGCGCATCGGCCCCTACTTCTCGGGTGGAACATTATATACGTCTATAACGTTATATATCCTTACCTAAGGCACCTAACATCTCGGATGTAATATTTTACAACATTCGTGGCACGTCGGCCCCTACTTCTCGGTGGGGACATTATATACGTCTATATCGCTATATATCCTAGCCTAAGGCAAACTAACATGTCGAATGTAATATTTTAGAACATTCCCGTCACTTCGGCACCTACTTCTCGGTGGGAACATTATATACGTCTATAACGTTATATATCCTAGCCTAAGGCAACCTAACATCTCGGATGTTATATTTTACTACATTCCCGGCGAGCCGGCCCCTACTTCTCGGTGGGAACATTATATACGTCTATAACGTTATATATCCTATCCTAAGGTAATCCTAACAACTCGGATGTAATATTTTACAACATTCCTGGCGTGTCGGCCCCTATTTCTCGGTGGGAACATTATACACGTCTTTAACGCTATATATCCTAGCCTAAGGCAACCTAACTTGTCAAGCGTAATATTTTCCAACATTCCTGGCGCGTCGGCCCCTATTTCTCGGTGGGAACATTATATACGTCTATAACGTTATATATCCTAACCTAAGGCAACCTAACATCTCGGATGTAATATTTTACTACATTCCTGGCACGTCGGCCACTACTTCTCGGTGGGAACATTATATAAGTCTATAACGCTATATATCCTAGCCTAAGGCAAACTAACATGTCGAATATAATATTTTACAACATTCCCGTCACTTCGGCACCCACTTCTCGGTGGGAACATTATATACGTCTATAACGTTATATATCCCAGCCTAAGGCAACCTAACATCTCGGATGTAATATCTTACTACACTCCTGGCTCGCCGGCCCCCACTTCTCGGTGGGAACATTATATACGTCTATATCGCTATATATCATAGCCTAAGGCAACCTAATATGTCGAGCGTAATATTGTACAACATTCCTGGCTCGTCGGGCCCTACTTCTCGGTGGGAACATTATATACGTCTATAACGTTATATATCCTAACCTAAGGGAACCTAACATCTCGGAAGTAATATTCGATAACATTCCTGGCGTGTAGGCCCGTAGTTCTCGGTGGGAATATCATATACGTCTATAACGTTATATATCCTAGCCTAAGTCAATCCTAACATGTCGAATGTAATATTTTACAGCATTCCTGGCGCATCGGCCCCTACTTCTCGGGTGGAACATTATATACGTCTATAACGTTATATATCCTTACCTAAGGCACCTAACATCTCGGATGTAATATTTTACAACATTCGTGGCACGTCGGCCCCTACTTCTCGGTGGGGACATTATATACGTCTATATCGCTATATATCCTAGCCTAAGGCAAACTAACATGTCGAATGTAATATTTTAGAACATTCCCGTCACTTCGGCACCTACTTCTCGGTGGGAACATTATATACGTCTATAACGTTATATATCCTAGCCTAAGGCAACCTAACATCTCGGATGTTATATTTTACTACATTCCCGGCGAGCCGGCCCCTACTTCTCGGTGGGAACATTATATACGTCTATAACGTTATATATCCTATCCTAAGGTAATCCTAACAACTCGGATGTAATATTTTACAACATTCCTGGCGCGTCGGCACCTACTTCTCGGTGGGAACATTATATACGTCTATAACGTTATATATCCTAACCTAAGACAACTTTACATGTCGAATGTAATATTTTACCACACTCCTGGCTCGTTGGCCCCTACTTCTCGGTGGGAACATTATATACCTCTATAACGTTATATATCCTAACCTAAGGGAACCTAACATCTCGGATGTAATATTTTACAACATTCCTGGCGTGTCGGCCCCTGTTTCTCGGTGGGAACATTATATACGTCTTTAACGCTATATATCCTAACCTAAGGGAACCTAACATCTCGGATGTAATATTTTACAACATTCCGGTCACTTCGGCACCTACTTCTCGGTGGGAACATTATATACGTCTATAACGTTATATATCCTAGCCTAAGGCAACCTAGCATCTCGGATGTAATATTTTACTATATTCCTGGCTCGCCGGCCCCCACTTCTCGGTGGGAACATTATATATGTCTATATCGCTATATATCATAGCCTAAGGCAACCTAACATGTCGAGCGTAATATTTTACAACATTCCTGGCTCGTCGGCCCCTACTTCTTGGTGGGAAAATTATATACGTCTATAAGGTTATATATCCTAACCTAAGGGAACCTAACATCTCGGAAGTAATATTCGATAACATTCCTGGCGTGTAGGCCCGTAGTTCTCGGTGGGAATATCATATACGTCTATAAAGTTATATATCCTAGCCTAAGGCAATCCTAACATGTCGAATGTAATATTTTACAGCATTCCTGGCGCATCGGCCCCTACTTCTCGGGTGGAACATTATATACGTCTATAACGTTATATATCCTTACCTAAGGCACCTAACATCTCGGATGTAATATTTTACAACATTCGTGGCACGTCGGCCCCTACTTCTCGGCGGGGACATTATATACGTCTATATCGCTATATATCCTAGCCTAAGGCAAACTAACATGTCGAATGTAATATTTTAGAACATTCCCGTCACTTCGGCACCTACTTCTCGGTGGGAACATTATATACGTCTATAACGTTATATATCCTAGCCTAAGGCAACCTAACAACTCGGATGTTATATTTTACTACATTCCCGGCGAGCCGGCCCCTACTTCTCGGTGGGAACATTATATACGTCTATATCGCTATATATCCTAGCCTAAGGCAAACTAACATGTCGAATGTAATATTTTAGAACATTCCCGTCACTTCGGCACCTACTTCTCGGTGGGAACATTATATACGTCTATAACGTTATATATCCTAGCCTAAGGTAATCCTAACAACTCGGATGTAATATTTTACAATATTCCTGGCGCGTCGGCAACTACTTCTCGGTGGGAACTGTATGTACGTCTATAACGTTATATATCCTAACCTAAGACAACTTAACATGTCGAATGTAATATTTTACCACACTCCTGGCTCGTTGGCCCCTACTTCTCGGTGGGAGCATTATATACCTCTATAACGTTATATATCCTAACCTAAGGGAACCTAACATCTCGGATGTAATATTTTACAACATTCCTGGCGTGTCGGCCCCTATTTCTCGGTGGGAACATTATATACGTCTTTAACGCTATATATCCTAACCTAAGGGAACCTAACATCTCGGATGTAATATTTTACAACATTCCCGTCACTTCGGCACCTACTTCTCGGTGGGAACATTATATACGTCTATAACGTTATATATCCTAGCCTAAGGCAACCTAGCATCTCGGATGTAATATTTTACTACATTCCTGGCTCGCCGGCCCCCTCTTCTCGGTGGGAACATTATATATGTCTATATCGCTATATATCATAGCCTAAGGCAACCTAACATGTCGAGCGTAATATTTTACTACATTCCTGGCTCGTCGGCCCCTACTTCTTGGTGGGAACATTATATACGTCTATAAAGTTATATATCCTAACCTAAGGGAACCTAACATCTCGGCAGTAATATTCGATAACATTCCTGGCGTGTAGGCCCGTAGTTCTCGGTGGGAATATCATATACGTCTATAAAGTTATATATCCTAGCCTAAGGCAATCCTAGCATGTCGAATGTAATATTTTACAGCAGTCCTGGCGCATCGGCCCCTACTTCTCGGGTGGAACATTATATACGTCTATAACGTTATATATTCTAGCCTAAGGCAACCTAACATCTCGGATGTTATATTTTACTACATTCCCGGCGCGCCGGCCCCTACTTCTCGGTGGGAACATTATATACGTCTATAACGTTATATATCCTAGCCTAAGGTAATCCTAACATCTCGGATGTAATATTTTACAACATTCCTGGCGCGTCGGCACCTACTTCTCGGTGGGAACATTATATACGTCTATAAAGTTATATATCCTAGCCTAAGGCAACCTAACATACCAGATGTAATATTTTACCACATTCCTGGCTCGCTGGCCCCAACTTCTCGGTGGGAACATTATATACGTCTATAACGCCATATATCCTAACTTAAGGCAACCAAAAATGTCGAGCGCAATATTTTACTACATTCCTGGCGTGTCGGCCCCTATTTCTCGGTGGGAATATTATATACGTCTATAACGTTATATATCCTAGCCTAAGGTAATCCTAACATCTCGGATGTAATGTTTTACAACATACCTGGCGCGTCGGCACCTACTTCTCGGTGGGAACATTATATACGTTTATAACGTTATATATCCTAACCTAAGGGAACCTAACATCTCGGATGTAATATTTTACAACATTCCTGGCGTGTCGGCCCCTATTTCTCGGTGGGAACATTATATACGTCTTTAACGCTATATATCCTAGCCTAAGGCAAACTAACATGTCGAATGTAATATTTTACAACATTCCCGTCACTTCGGCACCTACTTCTCGGTGGGAACATTATATACGTTTATAACGTTATATATCCTAACCTAAGGGAACCTAACATCTCGGATGTAATATTTTACAACATTCCTGGCGTGTCGGCCCCTACTTCTCGGTGGGAACATTATATACGTCTATAACGTTATATACCCTAGCCTAAGGTAATCCTAACATCTCGGATGTAATATTTTACAACATTCCTGGCGCGTCGGCACCTACTTCTCGGTGGGAACATTATATACGTCTATAAAGTTATATATCCTAGCCTAAGGCAACCTAACATACCGGATGTAATATTTTACCACATTCCTGGCTCGCTGGCCCCAACTTCTCGGTGGGAACATTATATACGTCTATAACGCCATATATCCTAACTTAAGGCAACCAAAAATGTCGAGCGCAATATTTTACTACATTCCTGGCCTGTCGGCCCCTATTTCTCGGTGGGAATATTATATACGTCTATAACGTTATATATCATAGCCTAAGGCAAACTAACATCTCGGATGTAATATTCTACAACATTCCTGGCGCGCCGGCACCTATTTCTCGGTGGGAACATTATATACGTCTATAGCGTTATATATCCTAGCCTAAGGCAAACTAACATCTCGGATGTAATATTTTACAACATTCCTGGCGCGCCGGCACCTATTTCTCGGTGGGAACATTATATACGTCTATAACTTTACATATCCCAGCCTAAGGCAACCTAACACCTCGGATGTAATATTTCACTACATTCCTGGCGCGCCGGCCCCCACTTTTCGGTGGGAACATTATATACGTCTATATCGCTATATATCATAGCCTAAGGCAACCGACCATGTCGAGCGTAATATTTTACAACATTCCTGGCTTGTCGGCCCCTACTTCTCGGTGGGAACATTATATACGTCTATAACGTGATATATCCTATCCTAAGGGAACCTAACATCTCGGAAGTAATATTTGATAACATTCCTGGCGTGTAGGCCCGTAGTTCTCGGTGGGAATATCATATACGTCTATAACGTTATATATCCTAGCCTAAGGTAATCCTAACATCTCGTATGTAATATTTTACAACATTCCTGGCGCGTCGGCACCTACTTCTCGGTGGGAACATTATATACGTCTATAAAGTTATATATCCTAGCCTAAGGTAATCCTAACATCTCGGATGTAATGTTTTACAACATTCCTGGCGCGTCGGCACCTACTTCTCGGTGGGAACATTATATACGTCTATAAAGTTATATATCCTAGCCTAAGGCAACCTAACATCTCGGATGTGATATTTTACTACATTCGTGGCACGTCGGCCCCTACTTCTGGGTCGGAACATTATATACGTCTATAACGCTATATATCCTAGCCTAAGGCAAACTAACATGTCGAATGTAATATTTTACAACATTCCCGTCACTTTGGCACCTACTTCTCGGTGGGAACATTATATACGTCTATAACGTTATGTATCCTAACCAAAGGCAACCTAACATCTCGGATGTAATATTTTACTACATTCCTGGCACGTCGGCCACTACTTCTCGGTGGGAACATTATATAAGTCTATATCGCTATATATCATAGCCTAAGGCAACCGAACATGTCGAGCGTAATATTTTACAACATTCCTGGCTCGTTGGCCCCTACTTCTCGGTGGGAACATTATATACGTCTATAACGTTATATATCCTAACCTAAGGGAACCTAACATCTCGGATGTAATATTTTACAACATTCCTGGCGTATCGGCCCCTATTTCTCGGTGGGAACATTATATACGTCTTTAACGCTATATATCCTAACCTAAGACAACTTAACATGTCGAATGTAATATTTTACCACATACCTGGCTCGTCGGCCCCTACTTCTCGGTGGGAACATTATATACGTCTATAACGCTATATATCCTAGCCTAAGGCAAACTAACATCTCGGATGTAATATTTTACAACATTCCTGGCGCGCCGGCACCTACTTCTCGGTGGGAACATTATATACGTCTATAACGTTATATATCCCAGCCTAAGGCAACCTAATATGTCAAGCGTAATATTTTACAACATTACTGGCTCGTCGGGCCCTACTTCTCGGTGGGAACATTAAATACGTCTATAACGTTATATATCCTAACCTAAGGGAACCTAACATCTCGGAAGTAATATTCGATAACATTCCTGGCGTGTAGGCCCGTAGTTCTCGGTGGGAATATCATATACGTCTATAACGTTATATATCCTAGCCTAAGTCAATCCTAACATGTCGAATGTAATATTTTACAGCATTCCTGGCGCATCGGCCCCTACTTCTCGGGTGGAACATTACATACGTCTATAACGTTATATATCCTTACCTAAGGCACCTAACATCTCGGATGTAATATTTTACAACATTTGTGGCACGTCGGCCCCTACTTCTCGGTGGGGACATTATATACGTCTATATCGCTATATATCCTAGCCTAAGGCAAACTAACATATCGAATGTAATATTTTACAACATTCCCGTCACTTCGGCACCTACTTCTCGGTGGGTACATTATACACGTCTATAACGTTAAATATCCTAGCCTAAGGCAACCTAACATCTCGGATGTTATATTTTACTACATTCCCGGCGCGCCGGCCCCTACTTCTCGGTGGGAACATTATATACGTCTATAACGTTATATATCCTAACCTAAGGGAACCTAACATCTCGGATGTAATATTTTACAACATTCCTGGCGTGTCGGCCCCTATTTCTCGGTGGAAACATTATATACGTCTATAACGTTATATATCCTAACCTAAGGCAACCTAACATCTCGGATGTAATATTTTACTACATTCCTGGCACGTCGGCCACTACTTCTCGGTGGGAACATTATATAAGTCTATATCGCTATATATCATAGCCTAAGGCAACCGAACATGTCGAGCGTAATATTTTACAACATTCCCGTCACGTCGGCCCCTACTTCTCGATGGGAACATTATATACGTCTATAAAGTTATATATCCTAACCTAAGGCAACCTAACATCTCGGATGTAATATTTTACAACATTCCTGGCGTGTCGGCCCCTATTTCTCGGTGGGAACATTATATATGTCTATAACGCTATATGTCCTATCCTGAGACAACATAACATGTCGAATATAATATTTTACAATATTCCTGGCGCGTCGGCAACTACTTCTCGGTGGGAACTGTATATACGTCTATAACGTTATATATCCTAACCTAAGACAACTTAACATGTCGAATGTAATATTTTACCACATTCCTGGCTCGTTGGCCCCTACTTCTCGGTGGGAACATTATATACGTCTTTAACGCTATATATCCTAACCTAAGGCAACCTAACATCTCGGATGTAATATTTTACTACATTCCTGGCACGTCGGCCACAAATTCTCGGTGGGAACATTATATAAGTCTATATCGCTATATATCATAGCCTAAGGCAACCGAACATGTCGAGCGTAATATTTTACAACATTCCCGTCACGTCGGCCCCTACTTCTCGATGGGAACATTATATACGTCTATAAAGTTATATATCCTAACCTAAGGCAACCTAACATCTCGGATGTAATATTTTACTACATTCCTGGCACGTCGGCCACTACTTCTCGGTGGGAACATTATATAAGTCTATAACACTATATATCCTAGCCTAAAGCATACTAACATGTCGAATGTAATATTTTACAACATTCCCGTCACTTCGGCACCTACTTCTCGGTGGGAACATTATATACGTCTATAACGTTATATATCCTAGCCTAAGGCAACCTAACATCTCGGATGTTATATTTTACTACATTCCCGGCGAGCCGGCCCCTACTTCTCGGTGGGAACATTATATACGTCTATAACGTTATGTATCCTATCCTAAGGTAATCCTAACAACTCGGATGTAATATTTTACAACATTCCTGGCGCGTCGGCACCTACTTCTCGGTGAGAACATTATATACGTCTATAACGTTATATATCCTAACCTAAGGGAACCTAACATCTCGGATGTAATATTTTACAACATTCCTGGCGTGTCGGCCCCTATTTCACGGTGGGAACATTATATACGTCTATAACTTTACATATCCTAGCCTAAGGCAACCTAACATCTCGGATGTAATATTTTACTACATTCCTGGCGCGCCGGCCCCCACTTCTCGGTGGGAGCATTATACACGTCTATATCGCTATATATCATAGCCTAAGGCAACCGAACATGTCGAGCGTAATATTTTACAACATTCCTGGCTCGTCGGCCCCTACTTCTCGGTGGGAACATTATATACGTCTATAACGTTATATATCCTAACCTGAGGGAACCTAACATCTCGGAAGTAACATTTGATAACATTCCTGGCGTGTAGGCCCGTAGTTCTCGGTGGGAATATCATATACGTCTATAATGTTATATATCCTACCCTAAGGCAAACTAACATGTCGAATGTAATATTTTACAACATTCCCGTCACTTCGGCACCTATTTCTCGGTGGGAACATTATATACGTCTATAACGTTATATATCCTAACCTAAGGCAACCTAACATCTCGGATGTAATATTTTACTACATTCCTGGCACGTCGGCCACTACTTCTCGGTGGGAACATTATATAAGTCTATATCGCTATATATCATAGCCTAAGGCAACCGAACATGTCGAGCGTAATATTTTACAACATTCCTGGCGTGTCGGCCCCTATTTCTCGGTGGGAACATTATATACGTCTTTAACGCTATATATCCTAGCCTAAGGCAACCTAACATCTCGGATGTTATATTTTACTACATTCCCGGCGCGCCGGCCCCTACTTCTCGGTGGGAACATTATATACGTCTATAACGTTATATATCCTAGCCTAAGGCAAACTAACATATCTAACGTAATATTTTACAACATTCCCGTCACGTCGGCCCCTACTTCTCGATGGGAACATTATATACGTCTATAAAGTTATATATCCTAACCTAAGGCAACCTAACATCTCGGATGTAATATTTTGCTACATTCCTGGCACGTCGGCCACTACTTCTCGGTGGGAACATTATATAAGTCTATAACACTATATATCCTAGCCTAAGGCATACTAACATGTCGAATGTAATATTTTACAACATTCCCGTCACTTCGGCACCTACTTCTCGGTGGGAACATTATATACGTCTATAACGTTATATATCCTAACCTAAGGCAACCTAACATCTCGGATGTAATATTTTACTACATTCCTGGCACGTCGGCCACTACTTCTCGGTGGGAACATTATATAAGTCTATATCGCTATATATCATAGCCTAAGGCAACCGAACATGTCGAGCGTAATATTTTACAACATTCCCGTCACGTCGGCCCCTACTTCTCGATGGGAACATTATATACGTCTATAAAGTTATATATCCTAACCTAAGGCAACCTAACATCTCGGATGTAATATTTTACAACATTCCTGGCGTGTCGGCCCCTATTTCTCGGTGGGAACATTATATATGTCTATAACGCTATATGTCCTATCCTGAGACAACATAACATGTCGAATATAATATTTTACAATATTCCTGGCGCGTCGGCAACTACTTCTCGGTGGGAACTGTATATACGTCTATAACGTTATATATCCTAACCTAAGACAACTTAACATGTCGAATGTAATATTTTACCACATTCCTGGCTCGTTGGCCCCTACTTCTCGGTGGGAACATTATATACGTCTTTAACGCTATATATCCTAACCTAAGGCAACCTAACATCTCGGATGTAATATTTTACTACATTCCTGGCACGTCGGCCACTAATTCTCGGTGGGAACATTATATAAGTCTATATCGCTATATATCATAGCCTAAGGCAACCGAACATGTCGAGCGTAATATTTTACAACATTCCCGTCACGTCGGCCCCTACTTCTCGATGGGAACATTATATACGTCTATAAAGTTATATATCCTAACCTAAGGCAACCTAACATCTCGGATGTAATATTTTACTACATTCCTGGCACGTCGGCCACTACTTCTCGGTGGGAACATTATATAAGTCTATAACACTATATATCCTAGCCTAAGGCATACTAACATGTCGAATGTAATATTTTACAACATTCCCGTCACTTCGGCACCTACTTCTCGGTGGGAACATTATATACGTCTATAACGTTATATATCCTAGCCTAAGGCAACCTAACATCTCGGATGTTATATTTTACTACATTCCCGGCGAGCCGGCCCCTACTTCTCGGTGGGAACATTATATACGTCTATAACGTTATATATCCTATCCTAAGGTAATCCTAACAACTCGGATGTAATATTTTACAACATTCCTGGCGCGTCGGCACCTACTTCTCGGTGAGAACATTATATACGTCTATAACGTTATATATCCTAACCTAAGGGAACCTAACATCTCGGATGTAATATTTTACAACATTCCTGGCGTGTCGGCCCCTATTTCACGGTGGGAACATTATATACGTCTATAACTTTACATATCCTAGCCTAAGGCAACCTAACATCTCGGATGTAATATTTTACTACATTCCTGGCGCGCCGGCCCCCACTTCTCGGTGGGAGCATTATACACGTCTATATCGCTATATATCATAGCCTAAGGCAACCGAACATGTCGAGCGTAATATTTTACAACATTCCTGGCTCGTCGGCCCCTACTTCTCGGTGGGAACATTATATACGTCTATAACGTTATATATCCTAACCTGAGGGAACCTAACATCTCGGAAGTAATATTTGATAACATTCCTGGCGTGTAGGCCCGTAGTTCTCGGTGGGAATATCATATACGTCTATAATGTTATATATCCTACCCTAAGGCAAACTAACATGTCGAATGTAATATTTTACAACATTCCCGTCACTTCGGCACCTATTTCTCGGTGGGAACATTATATACGTCTATAACGTTATATATCCTAACCTAAGGCAACCTAACATCTCGGATGTAATATTTTACTACATTCCTGGCACGTCGGCCACTACTTCTCGGTGGGAACATTATATAAGTCTATATCGCTATATATCATAGCCTAAGGCAACCGAACATGTCGAGCGTAATATTTTACAACATTCCTGGCGTGTCGGCCCCTATTTCTCGGTGGGAACATTATATACGTCTTTAACGCTATATATCCTAGCCTAAGGCAACCTAACATCTCGGATGTTATATTTTACTACATTCCCGGCGCGCCGGCCCCTACTTCTCGGTGGGAACATTATATACGTCTATAACGTTATATATCCTAGCCTAAGGCAAACTAACATATCTAACGTAATATTTTACAACATTCCCGTCACGTCGGCCCCTACTTCTCGATGGGAACATTATATACGTCTATAAAGTTATATATCCTAACCTAAGGCAACCTAACATCTCGGATGTAATATTTTGCTACATTCCTGGCACGTCGGCCACTACTTCTCGGTGGGAACATTATATAAGTCTATAACACTATATATCCTAGCCTAAGGCATACTAACATGTCGAATGTAATATTTTACAACATTTCCGTCACTTCGGCACCTACTTCTCGGTGGGAACATTATATACGTCTATAACGTTATATATCCTAGCCTAAGGCAACCTAACATCTCGGATGTTATATTTTACTACATTCCCGGCGCGCCGGCCCCTACTTCTCGGTGGGAGCATTATATACGTCTATAACGTTATATATCCTAGCCTAAGGTAATCCTAACATCTCGGATGTAATATTTTACAACATTCCTGGCGCGCTGGCCCCACTTCTCGGTGGGAACATTATATACCTCTATAACGCCATATATCCTAACTTAAGGCAACCAAAAATGTCGAGCGCAATATTTTACTACATTCCTGACGTGTCGGCCCCTATTTCTCGGTGGGAATATTATATACGTCTTTAACGCTATATGTCCTAGCCTGAGACAACCTAACATGTCGAATGTAATATTTAACAATATTCCTGGCGCGTCGGCAACTACTTCTCGGTGGGAACAGTATATACGTCTATAACGTTATATATCCTAACCTAAGGCAACTTAACATGTCGGATGTAATATTTTACAACATTCCTGGCGCGTCGGCACCTCCTTCTCGGTGGGAACATTATGTACGTCTATAAAGTTATATATCCTAACCTAAGGGAACCTAACACCTCGGATGTAATGTTTTACAACATTCCTGGCCTGTCGGCCCCTATTTCTCGGTGGGAATATTATATATGTCTATAACGCTATATGTCCTAACCTTAGACAACATAACATGTCGAATATAATATTTTAGAACATTCCCGTCACTTCGGCACCTACTTCTCGGTGGGAACATTATATACGTCTATAACGTTATTATATCCTAGCCTAAGGCAACCTAACATCTCGGATGTTATATTTTACTACATTCCCGGCGAGCCGGCACCTATTTCTCGGTGGGAACATTATATACGTCTATAACGTTATTTATCCTAGCCTAAGGCAAACTAACATCTCGGATGTAATATTTTACAACATTCCTGGCGCGCCGGCACCTGTTACTCGGTGGGAACATTATATACGTCTATAACTTTACAGATCCTAGCCTAAGGCAAACTAACATGTCGAATGTAATATTTTAGAACATTCCCGTCACTTCGGCACCTACTTCTCGGTGGGAACATTATATACGTCTATAACGTTATATATCCTAGCCTAAGGCAACCTAACATCTCGGATGTTATATTTTACTACATTCCCGGCGAGCCGGCCCCTACTTCTCGGTGGGAACATTATATATGTCTATAACGTTATATATCCTATCCTAAGGTAATCCTAACAACTCGGATGTAATATTTTACAACATTCCTGGCGCATCGGCACCTACTTCTCGGTGAGAACATTATATACGTCTATAACGTTATATATCCTAACCTAAGGGAACCTAACATCTCGGATGTAATATTTTACAACATTCCTGGCGCGCCGGCCCCCACTTCTCGGTGGGAACATTATATACGTCTATATCGCTATATATCATAGCCTAAGGCAACCTAACATGTCGAGCGTAATATTTTACAACATTCCTGGCTCGTCGGCCCCTACTTCTCGGTGGGAACATTATATACGTCTATAACGTTATATATCCTAACCTAAGGGAACCTAACATCTCGGAAGTAATATTCGATAACATTCCTGGCGTGTAGGCCCGTAGTTCTCGGTGGGAATATCATATACGTCTATAAAGTTATATATCCTAGCCTAAGGCAATCCTAACATGTCGAATGTAATATTTTACAGCATTCCTGGCGCATCGGCCCCTACTTCTCGGGTGGAACATTATATACGTCTATAACGTTATATATCCTAACCTAAGGCAACCTAACATCTCGGATGTAATATTTTACTACATTCGTGGCACGTCGGCCCCTACTTCTGGGTGGGAACATTATATACGTCTATAACGCTATATATCCTAGCCTAAGGCAAACTAACATGTCGAATGTAATATTTTACAACATTCCCGTCACTTCGGCACCTACTTCTCGGTCGGAACATTATATACGTCTATAACGTTATATATCCTAGCCTAAGGCAACCTAACATCTCGGATGTTATATTTTCCTACATTCCCGGCGCGCCGGCCCCTACTTCTCGGTGGGAACATTATATACGTCTATAACGCTATATATCCTAGCCTAAGGCATACTAACATGTCGAATGTAATATTTTACAACATTCCCGTCACTTCGGCACCTACTTCTCGGTGGGAACATTATATACCTCTATAACGTTATATATCCTAGCCTAAGGCAACCTAACATCTCGGATGTTATATTTTACTACATTCCCGGCGCGCCGGCCCCTACTTCTCGGTGGGAACATTATATACGTCTATTACGTTATATATCCTAGCCTAAGGTAATCCTAACATCTCGGATGTAATATTTTACAACATTCCTGGCGCGTCGGCACCTACTTCTCGGTCAGAACATTATATACGTCTATAAAGTTATATATCCTAGCCTAAGGCAACCTAACATACCGGATGTAATATTTTACCACATTCCTGTCTCGTTGGCTCCTACTTCTCGGTGGGAACATTATATACGTCTATAACGTTATATATCCTAACCTAAGGGAACCTAACATCTCGGATGTAATATTTTACAACATTTCTGGCGTGTCGGCACCTATTTCTCGGTGGGAACATTATATACGTCTTTAACGCTATATATCCTAGCCTAAGGCAACCTAACCTGTCGAGCGTAATATTTTACAACATTCCTGGGGCGTCAGCCCCTATTTCTCGGTGGGAACATTATATACGTCTATAACGTTATATATCCTAACCTAAGGCAACCTAACATCTCGGATGTAATATTTTACAACATTCCCGTCACTTCGGCCCCTACTTCTCGGTGGGAACATTATATACGTCTATAACGTTATATATCCTAGCCTAAGGCAATCCTAACATCTCGCATGTAATATTTTACAACATTCCTGGCGCGCCGGCACCTATTTCTCGGTGGGAACATTATATACGTCTATAACGTTATATATCCTAGCCTAAGGCAAACTAACATCTCGGATGTAATATTTTACAACATTCCTGGCGCGCCGGCACCTATTTCTCGGTGGGAACATTATATACGTCTATAACTTTACATATCCTAGCCTAAGGCAACCTAACATCTCGGATGTAATATTTTACTACATTCCTGGCGCGCCGGCCCCCACTTCTCGGTGGGAACATTATATACGTCTATATCGCTATATATCATAGCCTAAGGCAACCGAACATGTCGAGCGTAATATTTTGCAACATTCCTGGCTCGTCGGCCCCTACGTCTCGGTGGGAACATTATATACGTCTATAAAGTTATATATCCTAACCTAAGGGAACCTAACACCTCGGATGTAATGTTTTACAACGTTCCTGGCGTGTCGGCCCCTATTTCTCGGTGGGAATATTACATATGTCTATAACGCTATATGTCCTAGCCTTAGACAACATAACATGTCGAATATAATATTTTACAATATTCGCGGCGCGTCGGCAACTACTTCTCGGTGGGAACTGTATATACGTCTATAACGTTATATATCCTAACCTAAGACAACTTAACATGTCGAATGTAATATTTTACCACATTCCTGTCTCGTTGGCCCCTACTTCTCGGTGGGAACATTATATACGTCTTTAAAGCTATATATACTAGCCTAAGGCAACCGAACATGTCGAGCGTAATATTTTACAACATTCCTGGCTCGTCGGCCCCTACTTCTCGATGGGAACATTATATACGTCTATAACGTTATATATCCTAACCTAAGGCAACCTAACATCTCGGATGTAATATTTTACTACATTCCTGGCACGTCGGCCACTACTTCTCGGTGGGAACATTATACACGTCTATATCGCTATATATCATAGCCTAAGGCAACCGAACATGTCGAGCGTAATATTTTACAACATTCCTGGCTCGTCGGCCCCTACTTCTCGGTGGGAACATTATATACGTCTATAACGTTATATATCCTAGCCTAAGGCAAACTAACATATCTAACGTAATATTTTACAACATTCCCGTCACGTCGGCCCCTACTTCTCGATGGGAACATTATATACGTCTATAAAGTTATATATCCTAACCTAAGGCAACCTAACATCTCGGATGTAATATTTTGCTACATTCCTGGCACGTCGGCCACTACTTCTCGGTGGGAACATTATATAAGTCTATAACACTATATATCCTAGCCTAAGGCATACTAACATGTCGAATGTAATATTTTACAACATTCCCGTCACTTCGGCACCTACTTCTCGGTGGGAACATTATATACGTCTATAACGTTATATATCCTAGCCTAAGGCAACCTAACATCTCGGATGTTATATTTTACTACATTCCCGGCGCGCCGGCCCCTACTTCTCGGTGGGAGCATTATATACGTCTATAACGTTATATATCCTAGCCTAAGGTAATCCTAACATCTCGGATGTAATATTTTACAACATTCCTGGCGCGCTGGCCCCACTTCTCGGTGGGAACATTATATACCTCTATAACGCCATATATCCTAACTTAAGGCAACCAAAAATGTCGAGCGCAATATTTTACTACATTCCTGACGTGTCGGCCCCTATTTCTCGGTGGGAATATTATATACGTCTTTAACGCTATATGTCCTAGCCTGAGACAACCTAACATGTCGAATGTAATATTTAACAATATTCCTGGCGCGTCGGCAACTACTTCTCGGTGGGAACAGTATATACGTCTATAACGTTATATATCCTAACCTAAGGCAACTTAACATGTCGGATGTAATATTTTACAACATTCCTGGCGCGTCGGCACCTCCTTCTCGGTGGGAACATTATGTACGTCTATAAAGTTATATATCCTAACCTAAGGGAACCTAACACCTCGGATGTAATGTTTTACAACATTCCTGGCCTGTCGGCCCCTATTTCTCGGTGGGAATATTATATATGTCCATAACGCTATATGTCCTAACCTTAGACAACATAACATGTCGAATATAATATTTTAGAACATTCCCGTCACTTCGGCACCTACTTCTCGGTGGGAACATTATATACGTCTATAACGTTATTATATCCTAGCCTAAGGCAACCTAACATCTCGGATGTTATATTTTACTACATTCCCGGCGAGCCGGCACCTATTTCTCGGTGGGAACATTATATACGTCTATAACGTTATTTATCCTAGCCTAAGGCAAACTAACATCTCGGATGTTATATTTTACAACATTCCTGGCGCGCCGGCACCTGTTACTCGGTGGGAACATTATATACGTCTATAACTTTACAGATCCTAGCCTAAGGCAAACTAACATGTCGAATGTAATATTTTAGAACATTCCCGTCACTTCGGCACCTACTTCTCGGTGGGAACATTATATACGTCTATAACGTTATATATCCTAGCCTAAGGCAACCTAACATCTCGGATGTTATATTTTACTACATTCCCGGCGAGCCGGCCCCTACTTCTCGGTGGGAACATTATATATGTCTATAACGTTATATATCCTATCCTAAGGTAATCCTAACAACTCGGATGTAATATTTTACAACATTCCTGGCGCATCGGCACCTACTTCTCGGTGAGAACATTATATACGTCTATAACGTTATATATCCTAACCTAAGGGAACCTAACATCTCGGATGTAATATTTTACAACATTCCTGGCGCGCCGGCCCCCACTTCTCGGTGGGAACATTATATACGTCTATATCGCTATATATCATAGCCTAAGGCAACCTAACATGTCGAGCGTAATATTTCACAACATTCCTGGCTCGTCGGCCCCTACTTCTCGGTGGGAACATTATATACGTCTATAACGTTATATATCCTAACCTAAGGGAACCTAACATCTCGGAAGTAATATTCGATAACATTCCTGGCGTGTAGGCCCGTAGTTCTCGGTGGGAATATCATATACGTCTATAAAGTTATATATCCTAGCCTAAGGCAATCCTAACATGTCGAATGTAATATTTTACAGCATTCCTGGCGCATCGGCCCCTACTTCTCGGGTGGAACATTATATACGTCTATAACGTTATATATCCTAACCTAAGGCAACCTAACATCTCGGATGTAATATTTTACTACATTCGTGGCACGTCGGCCCCTACTTCTGGGTGGGAACATTATATACGTCTATAACGCTATATATCCTAGCCTAAGGCAAACTAACATGTCGAATGTAATATTTTACAACATTCCCGTCACTTCGGCACCTACTTCTCGGTCGGAACATTATATACGTCTATAACGTTATATATCCTAGCCTAAGGCAACCTAACATCTCGGATGTTATATTTTCCTACATTCCCGGCGCGCCGGCCCCTACTTCTCGGTGGGAAGATTATATACGTCTATAACGCTATATATCCTAGCCTAAGGCATACTAACATGTCGAATGTAATATTTTACAACATTCCCGTCACTTCGGCACCTACTTCTCGGTGGGAACATTATATACCTCTATAACGTTATATATCCTAGCCTAAGGCAACCTAACATACCGGATGTAATATTTTACCACATTCCTGTCTCGTTGGCTCCTACTTCTCGGTGGGAACATTATATACGTCTATAACGTTATATATCCTAACCTAAGGGAACCTAACATCTCGGATGTAATATTTTACAACATTTCTGGCGTGTCGGCACCTATTTCTCGGTGGGAACATTATATACGTCTTTAACGCTATATATCCTAGCCTAAGGCAACCTAACCTGTCGAGCGTAATATTTTACAACATTCCTGGGGCGTCAGCCCCTATTTCTCGGTGGGAACATTATATACGTCTATAACGTTATATATCCTAACCTAAGGCAACCTAACATCTCGGATGTAATATTTTACAACATTCCCGTCACTTCGGCCCCTACTTCTCGGTGGGAACATTATATACGTCTATAACGTTATATATCCTAGCCTAAGGCAATCCTAACATCTCGCATGTAATATTTTACAACATTCCTGGCGCGCCGGCACCTATTTCTCGGTGGGAACATTATATACGTCTATAACGTTATATATCCTAGCCTAAGGCAAACTAACATCTCGGATGTAATATTTTACAACATTCCTGGCGCGCCGGCACCTATTTCTCGGTGGGAACATTATATACGTCTATAACTTTACATATCCTAGCCTAAGGCAACCTAACATCTCGGATGTAATATTTTACTACATTCCTGGCGCGCCGGCCCCCACTTCTCGGTGGGAACATTATATACGTCTATATCGCTATATATCATAGCCTAAGGCAACCGAACATGTCGAGCGTAATATTTTGCAACATTCCTGGCTCGTCGGCCCCTACGTCTCGGTGGGAACATTATATACGTCTATAAAGTTATATATCCTAACCTAAGGGAACCTAACACCTCGGATGTAATGTTTTACAACGTTCCTGGCGTGTCGGCCCCTATTTCTCGGTGGGAATATTACATATGTCTATAACGCTATATGTCCTAGCCTTAGACAACATAACATGTCGAATATAATATTTTACAATATTCGCGGCGCGTCGGCAACTACTTCTCGGTGGGAACTGTATATACGTCTATAACGTTATATATCCTAACCTAAGACAACTTAACATGTCGAATGTAATATTTTACCACATTCCTGTCTCGTTGGCCCCTACTTCTCGGTGGGAACATTATATACGTCTTTAAAGCTATATATACTAGCCTAAGGCAACCGAACATGTCGAGCGTAATATTTTACAACATTCCTGGCTCGTCGGCCCCTACTTCTCGATGGGAACATTATATACGTCTATAACGTTATATATCCTAACCTAAGGCAACCTAACATCTCGGATGTAATATTTTACTACATTCCTGGCACGTCGGCCACTACTTCTCGGTGGGAACATTATATAAGTCTATAACGCTATATATTCTAGCCTAAGGCAAACTAACATGTCGAATGTAATATTTTAGAACATTCCCGTCACTTCAGCACCTACTTCTCGGCGGGAACATTATATACGTCTATAACGTTATATATCCTACCCTAAGGCAACCTAACATCTCGGATGTTATATTTTACTACATTCCCGGCGAGCCGGCCCCTACTTCTCGGTGGGAACATTATATACGTCTATAACGTTATATATCCTAACCTAAGCGAACCTAACATCTCGGATGTAATATTTTACAACATTCCTAGCGCGTCGGCACCTACTTCTCGGTGGGAACATTATATACGTTTATAACGTTATATATCCTAGCCTAAGGCAACCTAACATACCGGATGTAATATTTTACCACATTCCTGGCTCGCTGGCCCCAACTTCTCGGTGGGAACATTATATACGTCTATAACGCCATATATCCTAACTTAAGGCAACCAAAAATGTCGAGCGCAATATTTTACTACATTCCTGGAGTGTCGGCCCCTATTTCTCGGTGGGAATATTATATACGTCTTTAACGCTATATGTCCTAGCCTGAGACAACCTAACATGTCGAATGTAATATTTTACAATATTCCTGGCGCGTCGGCAACTACTTCTCGGTGGGAACAGTATATACGTCTATAACGTTATATATCCTAACCTAAGGCAACTTAACATGTCGTATGTAATATTTTACAACATTCCTGGCGCGTCGGCACCTCCTTCTCGGTGGGAACATTATGTACGTCTATAAAGTTATATATCCTAACCTAAGGGAACCTAACACCTCGGATGTAATGTTTTACAACGTTCCTGGCGTGTCGGCCCCTATTTCTCGGTGGGAATATTACATATGTCTATAACGCTATATGTCCTAGCCTTAGACAACATAACATGTCGAATATAATATTTTACAATATTCGTGGCGCGTCGGCAACTACTTCTCGGTGGGAACTGTATATACGTCTATAGCGTTATATATCCTAACCTAAGACAACTTAACATGTCGAATGTAATATTTTACCACCTTCCTGTCTCGTTGGCCCCTACTTCTCGGTGGGAACATTATATACGTCTATAACGTTATATATCCTAACCTAAGGGAACCTAACATCTCGGATGTAATATTTTACAACATTTCTGGCGTGTCGGCACCTATTTCTCGGTGGGAACATTATATACGTCTTTAACGCTATATATCCTAGCCTAAGGCAACCTAACTTGTCGAGCGTAATATTTTACAACATTCCTGGGGCGTCAGCCCCTATTTCTCGGTGGGAACATTATATACGTCTATAACGTTATATATCCTAGCCTAAGGCAAACTAACATCTCGGATGTAATATTTTACAACATTCCCGTCACTTCGGCACCTATTTCTCGGTGGGAACATTATATACGTCTATAACTTTACATATCCTAGCCTAAGGCAACCTAACATCTCGGATGTAATATTTTACTACATTCCTGGCGCGCCGGCCCCCACTTCTCGGTGGGAACATTATATACGTCTATATCGCTATATATCATAGCCTAAGGCAACCGAACATGTCGAGCGTAATATTTTACAACATTCCTGGCTCGTCGGCCCCTACTTCTCGGTGGGAACATTATATACGTCTATAACGTTATATATCCTAACCTAAGGGAACCTAACATCTCGGAAGTAATATTTGATAACATTCCTGGCGTGTAGGCCCGTAGTTCTCGGTGGGAATATCATATACGTCTATAACGTTATATATCCTAGCCTAAGGCAACCTAACATATCGGATGTTATATTTTACTACATTCCCGGCGCGCCGGCCCCTACTTCTCGGTGGGAACATTATATACGTCTATAACGTTATATATCCTAGCCTAAGGTAATCCTAACATCTCGGATGTAATATTTCACAACATTCCTGGCGCGTCGGCACCTACTTCTCGGTGGGAACATTATATACGTCTATAAAGTTATATATCCTAGCCTAAGGCAACCTAACATACCGGATGTAATATTTTACCACATTCCTGGCTCGCTGGCCCCAACTTCTCGGTGGGAATATTATATACGTCTTTAACGCTATATGTCCTAGCCTGAGACAACCTAACATGTCGAATGTAATATTTTACAATATTCCTGGCAAGTCGGCAACTACTTCTCGGTGGGAACAGTATATACGTCTATAACGTTATATATCCTAACCTAAGGCAACTTAACATGTCGTATGTAATATTTTACAACATTCCTGGCGCATCGGCACCTCCTTCTCGGTGGGAACATTATGTACGTCTATAAAGTTATATATCCTAACCTAAGGGAACCTAACACCTCGGATGTAATGTTTTACAACGTTCCTGGCGTGTCGGCCCCTATTTCTCGGTGGGAACATTATATAAGTCTATAACGCTATATATCCTAGCCTAAGGCAAACTAACATGTCGAATGTAATATTTTAGAACATTCCCGTCACTTCAGCACCTACTTCTCGGCGGGAACATTATATACGTCTATAACGTTATATATCCTACCCTAAGACAACCTAACATCTCGGATGTTATATTTTACTACATTCCCGGCGAGCCGGCCCCTACTTCTCGGTGGGAACATTATATACGTCTATAACGTTATATATCCTAACCTAAGGGAACCTAACATCTCGGATGTAATATTTTACAACATTCCTAGCGCGTCGGCACCTACTTCTCGGTGGGAACATTATATACGTCTATAACGTTATATATCCTAGCCTAAGGCAACCTAACATACCGGATGTAATATTTTACCACATTCCTGGCTCGCTGGCCCCAACTTCTCGGTGGGAACATTATATACGTCTATAACGCCATATATCCTAACTTAAGGCAACCAAAAATGTCGAGCGCAATATTTTACTACATTCCTGGAGTGTCGGACCCTATTTCTCGGTGGGAATATTATATACGTCTTTAACGCTATATGTCCTAGCCTGAGACAACCTAACATGTCGAATGTAATATTTCACAATATTCCTGGCGCGTCGGCAACTACTTCTCGGTGGGAACAGTATATACGTCTATAACGTTATATATCCTAACCTAAGGCAACTCAACATGTCGTATGTAATATTTTACAACATTCCTGGCGCGTCGGCACCTCCTTCTCGGTGGGAACATTATGTACGTCTATAAAGTTATATATCCTAACCTAAGGGAACCTAACACGTCGGATGTAATGTTTTACAACGTTCCTGGCGTGTCGGCCCCTATTTCTCGGTGGGAATATTACATATGTCTATAACGCTATATGTCCTAGCCTTAGACAACATAACATGTCGAATATAATATTTTACAATATTCGTGGCGCGTCGGCAACTACTTCTCGGTGGGAACTGTATATACGTCTATAGCGTTATATATCCTAACCTAAGACAACTTAACATGTCGAATGTAATATTTTACCACCTTCCTGTCTCGTTGGCCCCTACTTCTCGGTGGGAACATTATATACGTCTATAACGTTATATATCCTAACCTAAGGGAACCTAACATCTCGGATGTAATATTTTACATCATTTCTGGCGTGTCGGCACCTATTTCTCGGTGGGAACATTATATACGTCTTTAACGCTATATATCCTAGCCTAAGGCAACCGAACATGTCGAGCGTAATATTTTACAACATTCCTGGCTCGTCGGCCCCTACTTCTCGGTGGGAACATTATATACGTCTATAACGTTATATATCCTAACCTAAGGGAACCTAACATCTCGGAAGTAATATTTGATAACATTCCTGGCGTGTAGGCCCGTAGTTCTCGGTGGGAATATCATATACGTCTATAACGTTATATATCCTAGCCTAAGGTAATCCTAACATCTCGGATGTTATATTTTACTACATTCCCGGCGCGCCGGCCCCTACTTCTCGGTGGGAACATTATATACGTCTATAACGTATTATATCCTAGCCTAAGGTAATCCTAACATCTCGGATGTAATATTTTACAACATTCCTGGCGCGTCGGCACCTACTTCTCGGTGGGAAAATTATATACGTCTTTAACGCTATATATCCCAGCCTAAGGCAACCTAACTTGTGGAGCGTAATATTTTACAACATTCCTGGGGCGTCGGCCCCTATTTCTCGGTGGAAACATTATATACGTCTATAACGTTATATATCCTAACCTAAGGCAACCTAACATCTCGGATGTAATATTTTACAACATTCCCGTTACTTCGGCCCCTACTTCTCGGTGGGAACATTATATACGTCTATAACGTTATATATCCTAGCCTAAGGCAATCCTCACATCTCGGATGTAATATTTTACAACATTCCTGGCGCGCCGGCACCTATTTCTCGGTGGGAACATTATATACGTCTATAACGTTATATATCCTAGCCTAAGGCAAACTAACATCTCGGATGTAATATTTTAAACATTCCTGGCGCGCCGGCACCTATTTCTCGGTGGGAACATTATATACGTCTATAACTTTACATATCCTAGCCTAAGGCAATCCTAACATCTCGGATGTTATATTTTCCTACATTCCCGCCGCGCCGGCCCCTACTTCTCGGTGGGAACATTATATACGTCTATAACGCTATATATCCTAGCCTAAGGCATACTAACATGTCGAATATAATATTTTACAACATTCCCGTCACTTCGGCACCTACTTCTCGGTGGGAACATTATATACGTCTATAACGTTATATATCCTGGCCTAAGGCAACCTAACATATCGGATGTTATATTTTACTACATTCCCGGCGCGCCGGCCCCTACTTCTCGGTTGGAACATTATATACGTCTATAACGTTATATATCCTAGCCTAAGGTAATCCTAACATCTCGGATGTAATATTTTACAACATTCCTGGCGCGTCGGCACCTACTTCTCGGTGGGAACATTATATACGTCTATAAAGTTATATATCCTAGCCTAAGGCAACCTAACATACCGGATGTAATATTTTACCACATTCCTTGCTCGCTGGCCCCAACTTCTCGGTGGGAACATTATATACGTCTATAACGCCATATATCCTAACTTAAGGCAACCAAAAATGTCGATCGCAATATTTTACTACATTCCTGGCGTGTCGGCCCCTATTTCTCGGTGGGAATATTATATACGTCTTTAACGCTATATGTCCTAGCCTGAGACAACCTAACATGTCGAATGTAATATTTTACAATATTCGTGGCGCGTCGGCAACTACTTCTCGGTGGGAACTGTATATACGTCTATAGCGTTATATATCCTAACCTAAGACAACTTAACATGTCGAATGTAATATTTTACCACCTTCCTGTCTCGTTGGCCCCTACTTCTCGGTGGGAACATTATATACGTCTATAACGTTATATATCCTAACCTAAGGGAACCTAACATCTCGGATGTAATATTTTACAACATTTCTGGCGTGTCGGCACCTATTTCTCGGTGGGAACATTATATACGTCTTTAACGCTATATATCCTAGCCTAAGGCAACCGAACATGTCGAGCGTAATATTTTACAACATTCCTGGCTCGTCGGCCCCTACTTCTCGGTGGGAACATTATATACGTCTATAACGTTATATATCCTAACCTAAGGGAACCTAACATCTCGGAAGTAATATTTGATAACATTCCTGGCGTGTAGGCCCGTAGTTCTCGGTGGGAATATCATATACGTCTATAACGTTATATATCCTAACCTAAGGCAACCTAACATCTCGGATGTAATATTTTACAACATTCCCGTTACTTCGGCCCCTACTTCTCGGTGGGAACATTATATACGTCTATAACGTTATATATCCTAGCCTAAGGCAATCCTCACATCTCGGATGTAATATTTTACAACATTCCTGGCGCGCCGGCACCTATTTCTCGGTGGGAACATTATATACGTCTATAACGTTATATATCCTAGCCTAAGGCAAACTAACATCTCGGATGTAATATTTTAAACATTCCTGGCGCGCCGGCACCTATTTCTCGGTGGGAACATTATATACGTCTATAACTTTACATATCCTAGCCTAAGGCAATCCTAACATCTCGGATGTTATATTTTCCTACATTCCCGCCGCGCCGGCCCCTACTTCTCGGTGGGAACATTATATACGTCTATAACGCTATATATCCTAGCCTAAGGCATACTAACATGTCGAATATAATATTTTACAACATTCCCGTCACTTCGGCACCTACTTCTCGGTGGGAACATTATATACGTCTATAACGTTATATATCCTGGCCTAAGGCAACCTAACATATCGGATGTTATATTTTACTACATTCCCGGCGCGCCGGCCCCTACTTCTCGGTTGGAACATTATATACGTCTATAACGTTATATATCCTAGCCTAAGGTAATCCTAACATCTCGGATGTAATATTTTACAACATTCCTGGCGCGTCGGCACCTACTTCAACGGTGGGAACATTATATACGTCTATAAAGTTATATATCCTAGCCTAAGGCAACCTAACATACCGGATGTAATATTTTACCACATTCCTTGCTCGCTGGCCCCAACTTCTCGGTGGGAACATTATATACGTCTATAACGCCATATATCCTAACTTAAGGCAACCAAAAATGTCGATCGCAATATTTTACTACATTCCTGGCGTGTCGGCCCCTATTTCTCGGTGGGAATATTATATACGTCTTTAACGCTATATGTCCTAGCCTGAGACAACCTAACATGTCGAATGTAATATTTTACAATATTCCTGGCGCGTCGGCAACTACTTCTCGGTGGTAACAGTATATACGTCTATAACGTTATATATCCTAACCTAAGGCAACTTAACATGTCGTATGTAATATTTTACAACATTCCTGGCGCGTCGGCACCTCCTTCTCGGTGGGAACATTATGTACGTCTATAAAGTTATATATCCTAACCTAAGGGAACCTAACACCTCGGATGTAATGTTTTACAACGTTCCTGGCGTGTCAGCCCCTATTTCTCGGTGGGAATATTACATATGTCTATAACGCTATATGTCCTAGCCTTAGACAACATAACATGTCGAATATAATATTTTACAATATTCGTGGCGCGTCGGCAACTACTTCTCGGTGGGAACTGTATATACGTCTATAACGTTATATATCCTAACCTAAGACAACTTAACATGTCGAATGCAATATTTTACCACATTCCTGTCTCGTTGGCCCCTACTTCTCGGTGGGAACATTATATACGTCTATATCGCTATATATCATAGCCTATGGCAACCGAACATGTCGAGCGTAATACTTTACAACATTCCTGGCTCGTCGGACCCGACTTCTCGGTGGGAACATTATATACGTCTATAACGTTATATATCCTAGCCTAAGGCAACCTAACATCTCGAATGTAATATTTTACTACATTCCTGGCACGTCGGCCACTACTTCTCGGTGGGAATATTATATACGTCTTTAACGCTATATGTCCTAGCCTGAGACAACCTAACATGTCGAATGTAATATTTTACAATATTCCTGGCGCGTCGGCAACTACTTCTCGGTGGGAACAGTATATACGTCTATAACGTTATATATCCTAACCTAAGGCAACTTAACATGTCGTATATAATATTTTACAACATTCCTGGCGCGTCGGCACCTCCTTCTCGGTGGGAACATTATGTACGTCTATAAAGTTATATATCCTAACCTAAGGGAACCTAACACCTCGGATGTAATGTTTTACAACGTTCCTGGCGTGTCGGCCCCTATTTCTCGGTGGGAATATTACATATGTCTATAACGCTATATGTCCTAGCCTTAGACAACATAACATGTCGAATATAATATTTTACAATATTCGTGGCGCGTCGGCAACTACTTCTCGGTGGGAACTGTATATACGTCTATAGCGTTATATATCCTAACCTAAGACAACTTAACATGTCGAATGTAATATTTTACCACCTTCCTGTCTCGTTGGCCCCTACTTCTCGGTGGGAACATTATATACGTCTATAACGATATATATCCTAACCTAAGGCAACCTAACATCTCGGATGTAATATTTTACAACATTCCCGTCACTTCGGCCCCTACTTCTCGGTGGGAACATTATATACGTCTCTAACGTTATATATCCTAGCCTAAGGCAAACTAACATCTCGGATGTAATATTTTACAACATTCCTGGCGCGCCGGCATCTACTTCTCGGTGGGAGCATTATATACGTCTATAATGTTATATATCCTAGCCTAAGGCAACCTAACATGCCGGATGTAATATTTTACCACATTCCTGGCGCGCTGGCCCCAACTTCTCGGCGGGAACATTATATACGTCTATAACGCCATATATCCTAACTTAAGGCAACCAAAAATGTCGAGCGCAATATTTTACTACATTCCTGGCGTGTCGGCCCCTATTTCTCGGTGGGAATATTATATACGTCTTTAACGCTATATGTCCTAGCCTGAGACAACCTAACATGTCGAATGTAATATTTTACCACATTCCTGTCTCGTTGGCCCCTACTTCTCGGTCGGAACATTATATACGTCTATAACGTTATATATCCTAACCTAAGGCAACCTAACATCTCGGATGTAATATTTTACTACATTCCTGGCACGTCGGCAACTACTTCTCGGTGGGAACATTATATAAGTCTATAACGCTGTACATCCTAGCCTAAGGCAAACTAACATGTCGAATGTAATATTTTACAAACATTCCCGTCACTTCGGCACCTATTTCTCGGTGGGAACATTATATACGTCTATAACGTTATATATCCTAGCCAAAAGCAACCTAACATCTCGGATGTTATATTTTACTACATTCCTGGCGCGCCGGCCCCTACTTCTCGGTGGGAACAGTATATAAGTCTATAACGTTATATATCCTAGCCTAAGGCAAACTATCATCTCGGATGTAATATTTTACAACATTCCTGGCGCGCCGGCACCTATTTCTCGGTGGGAACATTATATACGTCTATAACTTTACATATCCTAGCCTAAGGCAACCTAACATCTCGGATGTAATATTTCACTACATTCCTGGCGCGCCGGCCCCACTTCTCGGTGGGAACATTATATACGTCTATATCGCTATATATCATAGCCTAAGGCAACCGAACATGTCGAGCGTAATATTTTACAACATTCGTGGCACGTCGGCCCCTACTTCTGGGTGGGAACATTATACACGTCTATAACGCTATATATCCTAGCCTAAGGCAAACTAACATGTCGAATGTAATATCTTACAACATTCCCGTCACTTCGGCACCTACTTCTCGGTCGGAACATTATATACGTCTATAACGTTATATATCCTAGCCTAAGGCAACCTAACATCTCGGATGTTATATTTTACTACATTCCCGGCGCGCCGGCCCCTACTTCTCGGTGGGAACATTATATACGTCTATAACGTTATATATCCTAGCCTAAGGCATACTAACATATCGAATGTAATATTTTACAACATTCCCGTCACTTCGGCCCCTACTTCTCGATGGGAACATTATATACGTCTATAACGTTATATATCCTAGCCTAAGGCAAACTAACATATCGAATGTAATATTTTACAACATTCCCGTCACTTCGGCCCCTTCTTCTCGATGGGAACATTATATACGTCTATAAAGTTATATATCCTAACCTAAGGGAACCTAACACCTCGTATGTAATGTTTTACCACATTCCTGCCGTGTCGGCCCCTATTTCTCGGTGGGAATATTATATATGTCTATAACGCTATATGTCCTAGCCTTAGACAACATAACATGTCGAATATAATATTTTACAATATTCGTGGCGCGTCGGCAACTACTTCTCGGTGGGAACTGTATATACGTCTATAACGTTATATATCCTAACCTAAGACAACTTAACATGTCGAATGTAATATTTTACCACATTCCTGGCTCGTTGGCCCCTACTTCTCGGTGGGAAAATTATATACGTCTATAACGTTATATATCCTAACCTAAGGGAACCTAACATCTCGGATGTAACATTTTACAACATTTCATTCGTGTCGGCTCCTATTTCTCGGTGGGAACATTATATACGTCTTTAACGCTATATATCCTAGCCTAAGGCAACCTAACTTGTCGAGTGTAATATTTTACAACATTCCTGGGGCGTCGGCCCCTATTTCTCGGTGGGAACATTATATACGTCTATAACGTTATATATCCTAACCTAAGGCAACCTAATATCTCGGATGTAATATTTTACAACATTCCCGTCACTTCGGCTCCTACTTCTCGGTGGGAACATTATATACGTCTATAACGTTATATATCCTAGCCTAAGGCAACCTAACATCTCGGATGTAATATTTTACAACATTCCTGACGCGCCGGCACCTATTTCTCGGTGGGAACATTATATACGTCTATATCGCTATATATCCTTGCCTAAGGCAAACTAACATATCGAATGTAATATTTTACAACATTACCGTCACTTCGGCCCCTACTTCTCGATGGGAACATTATATACGTCTATAACGTTATATATCCTAACCTAAGGCAACCTAACATCTCGGATGTAATATTTTACTACATTCCTGGCGCGCCGGCCCCTACTTCTCGGTGGGAACATTATATACGTCTATATTGCTATATATCATACCGTAAGGCAACCTAACATGTCGAGCGTAATATTTTACCACATTCCTGGCGCGCCGACCCCTGCTTCTCGGTGGGAACATTATATACGTCTATATCGCTATATATCATAGCCTAAGGCAACCTAACATGTCGGATGTAATATTTTACAATATTCCTGGCTCGTCGGCAACTACTTCTCGGTGGGAACAGTATATACGTCTATAACGTTATATATCCTAACCTAAGGCAACCTAATATCTCGGATGTAATATTTTACAACATTCCCGTCACTTCGGCTCCTACTTCTCGGTGGGAACATTATATACGTCTATAACGTTATATATCCTAGCCTAAGGCAACCTAACATCTCGGATGTAATATTTTACAACATTCCTGGCGCGCCGGCACCAATTTCTCGATGGGAACATTATATACGGCTATAACGTTATATATCCTAGCCTAAGGCAAACTAACATCTCGGATGTAATATTTTACAACATTCCTGGCGCGCCGGCACCTATTTCTCGGTGGGAACATTATATACGTCTATAACTTTACATATCCTAGCCTAAGGCAACCTAATATCTCGGATGTAATATTTTACAACATTCCCGTCACTTCGGCTCCTACTTCTCGGTGGGAACATTATATACGTCTATAACGTTATATATCCTAGCCTAAGGCAACCTAACATCTCGGATGTAATATTTTACAACATTCCTGGCGCGCCGGCACCTATTTCTCGGTGGGAACATTATATACGTCTATATCGCTATATATCCTTGCCTAAGGCAAACTAACATATCGAATGTAATATTTTACAACATTACCGTCACTTCGGCCCCTACTTCTCGATGGGAACATTATATACGTCTATAACGTTATATATCCTAACCTAAGGCAACCTAACATCTCGGATGTAATATTTTACTACATTCCTGGCGCGCCGGCCCCTACTTCTCGGTGGGAACATTATATACGTCTATATTGCTATATATCATACCGTAAGGCAACCTAACATGTCGAGCGTAATATTTTACCACATTCCTGGCGCGCCGACCCCTGCTTCTCGGTGGGAACATTATATACGTCTATATCGCTATATATCATAGCCTAAGGCAACCTAACATGTCGGATGTAATATTTTACAATATTCCTGGCTCGTCGGCAACTACTTCTCGGTGGGAACAGTATATACGTCTATAACGTTATATATCCTAACCTAAGGCAACTTAACATGACGGATTTAATATTTTACAATATTACTGGCGCGTCGGCAACTACTTCTCGGTGGGAACAGTATATTCGTCTATAACGTTATATATCCTAACCTAAGACAACTTAACATGTCGAATGTAATATTTTACCACATTCCTGGATCGTTGGCCCCGACTTCTCGGTGGGAAAATTATATACGTCTATAACGTTATATATCGTAACCTAAGGGAACCTAACATCTCGGATGTAACATTTTACAACATTTCTTTCGTGTCGGCTCCTATTTCTCGGTGGGAACATTATATACGTCTTTAACGCTATATATCCTAGCCTAAGGCAACCTAACTTGTCGAGTGTAATATTTTACAACATTCCTGGGGCGTCGGCCCCTATTTCTCGGTGGGAACATTATATACGTCTATAACGTTATATATCCTAACCTAAGGCAACCTAATATCTCGGAAGTAATATTTTACAACATTCCCGTCACTTCGGCTCCTACTTCTCGGTGGGAACATTATATACGTCTATAACGTTATATATCCTAGCCTAAGGCAACCTAACATCTCGGATGTAATATTTTACAACATTCCTGGCGCGCCGGCACCTATTTCTCGATGGGAACATTATATACGTCTATAACGTTATATATCCTAGCCTAAGGCAAACTAACATCTCGGATGTAATATTTTACAACATTCCTGGCGCGCCGGCACCTATTTCTCGGTGGGAACATTATATACGTCTATAACTTTACATATCCTAGCCTAAGGCAACCTAATATCTCGGATGTAATATTTTACAACATTCCCGTCACTTCGGCTCCTACTTCTCGGTGGGAACATTATATACGTCTATAACGTTATATATCCTAGCCTAAGGCAACCTAACATCTCGGATGTAATATTTTACTACATTCCCGGCGAGCCGGCCCCTACTTCTCGGTGGGAACATTATATACGTCTATAACGTTATATATCCTAACCTAAGCGAACCTAACATCTCGGATGTAATATTTTACAACATTCCTAGCGCGTCGGCACCTACTTCTCGGTGGGAACATTATATACGTTTATAACGTTATATATCCTAGCCTAAGGCAACCTAACATACCGGATGTAATATTTTACCACATTCCTGGCTCGCTGGCCCCAACTTCTCGGTGGGAACATTATATACGTCTATAACGCCATATATCCTAACTTAAGGCAACCAAAAATGTCGAGCGCAATATTTTACTACATTCCTGGAGTGTCGGCCCCTATTTCTCGGTGGGAATATTATATACGTCTTTAACGCTATATGTCCTAGCCTGAGACAACCTAACATGTCGAATGTAATATTTTACAATATTCCTGGCGCGTCGGCAACTACTTCTCGGTGGGAACAGTATATACGTCTATAACGTTATATATCCCACCCCAAAGTCAACTTAACATGACGGATGTAATATTTTACAATATTACTGGCGCGTCGGCAACTACTGCTCGGTGGGAACAGTATATACGTCTATAACGTTATATATCCTAACCTAAGGCAACTTAACATGACGGATGTAATATTTTAC
This sequence comes from Xylocopa violacea, assembly GCA_963969225.1. Taxonomy (NCBI): domain Eukaryota; kingdom Metazoa; phylum Arthropoda; class Insecta; order Hymenoptera; family Apidae; genus Xylocopa; species Xylocopa violacea. The sequence goes on from CAXAJV010000835.1 coordinate 174,081, forward strand.
AACATTCCTAGCGCGTCGGCACCTACTTCTCGGTGGGAACTGTATATACGTCTATAACGTTATATATCCTAACCTAAGACAACTTAACATGTCGAATTTAATATTTTACAACATTCCTGGCTCGTTGGCCCCTACTTCTCGGTGGGAAAATTATATACGTCTATAACGTTATATATCCTAACCTAAGGGAACCTAACATCTCGGATGTAACATTTTACAACATTTCTTTCGTGTCGGCTCCTATTTCTCGGCGGGAACATTATATACGTCTTTAACGCTATATATCCTAGCCTAAGGCAACCTAACTTGTCGAGTGTACTATTTTACAACATTCCTGGGGCGTCGGCCCCTATTTCTCGGTGGGAACATTATACACGTCTATAACGTTATATATCCTAACCTAAGGCAACTTAACATGACGGATGTAATATTTTACAACATTCCTAGCGCGTCGGCACCTACTTCTCGGTGGCAACATTATATACGTATATAACGTTATATATCATAACCTAAGGGAACCTAACACCTCGGATGTAATATTCTACTACATTCCTGGCGCGCTGGCCCCGACTTCTCGGTGGGAACTGTATATACGTCTATAACGTTATATATCCTAACCTAAGGCAACTTAACATTTCGGATGTAATATTTTACAACATTCCTGGCGCGTCGACACGTCCTTCTCGGTGGGAACATTATATACGTCTATAACGTTATATATCCTAACCTAAGGGAACCTAACACCTCGGATGTAATATTTCACAATATTCCTGGCGCGTCGGCAACTACTTCTCGGTGGGAACAGTATATACGTCTATAACGTTATATATCCTAACCTAAGGCAACTTAACATGACGGATGTAATATTTTACAATATTACTGGCGCGTCGGCAACTACTTCTCGGTGGGAACAGTATATACGTCTATAACGTTACATATCCTAGCCTAAGGCAACTTAGCATGTCGGATGTAATATTTTACAACATTCCTAGCGCGTCGGCACCTCCTTCTCGGTGGGAACATTATATACGTCTTCAACTCTATATATCCTAGCCTTTGGCAGCCTAACTTGTCGAGCGTAATATTTTACAACATTCCTGGCTCGTCGGCCCCTACTTCTCGGTGGGAACATTATATACGTCTATAACGCCATATATCCTAACTTAAGCCAACCAAAAATGTCGAGCGTAATATTTTACTACATTCCTGGCGTGTCGGCCCCTATTTCTCGGTGGGAATATTATATACGTCTTTAACGCTATATGTCCTAGCCTGAGACAACCTAACATGTCGAATGTAATATTTTACGATATTCCTGGCGCGTCGGCAACTACTTCTCGGTGGGAACAGTATATACGTCTATAACATTATATATCCTAACCTAAGGCAACTTAACATATCGAATGTAATATTTTACAACATTCCCGTTAATTCGGCCCCTACTTCTCGGTGGGAACATTATATACGTCTATAACGTTATATATCCTAACCTAAGGCAACCTAACATCTCGGATGTAATATTTTACTACATTCCCGTCACATCGGCACCTACTTCTCGGTGGGAACATTATATACGTCTATAACATTATATATCCTAACCTAAGGCAACCTAACATCTCGGATGTAATATTTTACTACATTCCCGTCACATCGGCACCTACTTCTCGGTGGGAACATTATATACGTCTATAACGTTATATATCCTAACCTAAGGCAACCTAACATCTCGGATGTTATATTTTACTACATTTCCGGCGCGCCGACCCCTACTTCTCGGTGGGAACATTATATACGTTTATAACGCTATATATCCTAGCCTAAGGCAACCTACCATGTCGCATGTAATATTTTACAACATTCCTGGCGCGACGGCCCCTACTTCTCGGTGGGAAAATTATATATGTCAATAACGTTATATATACTAACCTAAGGGAACCCAACACCTCGGATGTAATATTTTACTACATTCCTGGCCCGTCGGCCCCTACTTCTCGGTGGGAACATTACATACGTCTATAACGTTACTTATTCTAGCCTAAGGCAACCTAACATCTCGGATGTAATATTTTACTACATTCCTTGCACGCCGGCCCCTACTTCTCGGTGGGAACATTATATACGTCTATAACGCCATATATCCTAACTTAAGCCAACCAAAAATGTCGAGCGTAATATTTTACTACATTCCTGGCGTGTCGGCCCCTATTTCTCGGTGGGAATATTATATACGTCTTTACCGCTATATGTCCTAGCCTGAGAAAACCTAACATGTCGAATGTAATATTTTACAATATTCCTGGCGCGTCGGCCCCTACTTCTCGGTGGGAACATTATATACGTCTATAACGTTACTTATTCTAGCCTAAGGCAACCTAACTTCTCGGATGTTATATTTTACTACATTCCTGGCGCGCCGGCCCGTACTTCTCGGTGGGAACATTATATACGTCTGTAATGCTACATAACCTTGCCTAAGGCAACCTAACATCTCGGATGTAATATTTTACTACATTCCTGGCGCGCCGGCCCCTACTTCTCGGTGGGAACATTATATACGTCTATATCGCTAGATATCATAACGTACGGCAACCTAACATGTCGCATGTAATATTTTACAACATTCCTGGCTCGTCGGACCCTACTTCTCGGTGGGAACATTATATACGTCTATAACGCCATATATCCTAACTTAAGCCAACCAAAAATGTCGAGCGTAATATTTTACTACATTCCTGGCGTGTCGGCCCCTATTTCTCGGTGGGAAAATTATACACGTCTATAACTTTACATATCCTAGCCTAAGGCAACCTAACATCTCGGATGTAATATTTTACTACATTCCTGGCGCGCCGGCCCCCACTTCTCGGTGGGAACATTATATACGTCTATATCGCTATATATCATAGCCTAAGGCAACCTAACATGTCGAGCGTAATATTTTACAACATTCCTGGCTCGTCGGCCCCTACTTCTCGGTGGGAACATTATATACGTCTATATCGCTATATATCATAGCCTAAGGCAACCTAACATGTCGAGCGTAATATTTTACAACATTCCTGGCTCGTCGGCCCCTACTTCTCGGTGGGAACATTATATACGTCTATAACGTTATATATCCTAGCCTAAGGCAACCTAACATCTCGGATGTAATATTTTACTACATTTCTGGCGCGCCGGCCCCCACTTCTCGGTGGGAACATTATATACGTCTATATCGCTATATATCATAGCCTAAGGCAACCTAACATGTCGATCGTAATATTTTGCAACATACCTGGCGCGTCGGCACGTACTTCTCGGTGGGAACATTATATACGTCTATAACGTTATGTATCCTAGCCAAAGGCGACCTAACATGTCGAATGTAATATTTTACAACATTCCTGGCGTGTCGACGGCTGCTTCTCGATGGGGCCATTATATACGTCTATAACGTTGTATATCCTAACCTAACGCAACCTAACATCTGGGATGTAATGTTTTACAACATTCCTGGCGCTTCGGCTCCCATTTTTCGGTGGCAACATTATATACGTCTATAACGTTACATATCCTAACGTAAGGCAACATAGCATCTCGGATGTAATATTTTACAACATTCCCGGCGTGTCGTCGCCTGCTTCTTGATGGGGACATTATATACGTCTATAACGTTGTATATCCTAACCTAACGCAGCCTAACATCTGGGATGTAATATTTTACAACATTCCTGGTATGTCGTTGTCTACTTCTGAATGGAGATATTATATACATCTATAACCTTATATGTCTTAACCTAAGGGAACCTAACATCTCGGGTGTAATATTTTACAACATTCCTGACGCGTCGGCCCCTATTTCTCGGTGGGAACATTATATACGTCTATAACGCTATATATCCTAGCCTAAGGCGACCTAACATGTCGAATGTAATATTTTACATCATTCCTGGCGTGGCGGCCCGTAGTTCTCGGTGGTAAAATTACATACGTCTATAACGGTATATATCCTAGCCTAAGGCAGCCTAACATCTGGGATGTAATATTTTGCAACATTCCTGGCGTGTCGTCGCCTGCTTCTCGAGGGGGACATTATATACATCTATAACGTTGTATATCCTAACCTAACGCCACCTACTATCTGGGATGTAATATTTTACAACATTCCTGGCATGTCGGTCCCTACGTCTCGGTGCGAACATTATATAGGTCTATAACGTTACATATCCTAACGTAAGGCAACATAACATCTCGGATGTTGTATTTTACAAAATTCCTGGCGTGTGGTCGCCTGCTTCTCGATGGGGACATTATACACGTCTATAACGTTGTATATCCTAAGCTAACGCAACCTAACATATGGGATGTAATATTTTACAACATTCCTGGCATGTCGGTCCCTACGTATCGGTGGGAACATTACATACGTCTATAACGATATATTTCCTAACCTAAGGGAACCTAACATCTCGGATGTATTTTTTTACAACATTCCTGGCATGTCGGTCCCTAATTCTCGGTGGGAACATTATATACATCTATAACGTTATATATCCTAACCTAAAACAACCTAACATCTCGGATGTAATATTTTACAACATTCCTGGCATGTCGGTCCCTACATCTCGGTGGGAACATTCTACACGTCTATAACGTTGCATATCCTAACCTAAGGATACCAAACATCTCGGGTGTAATATTTTACAACATTCCTAACGCGTTGGCCCCTATTTCTCGGTGGGAACATGATATACGTCTATAACGTTATATATCCTAGCCTAAGGCAACCTAACATGTCGAATGTAATATTTTACAACATTCCTGGCGTGACGGCGCCTACTTCCGGATGGCGACACTATATACGTCTATAACGTTGTATATGCTAACATAAGGCAACCTAACATCTCGGATGTAATATTTGATAATATTCCTAGCGTGTCGGTCCGTACATCTGGGGTGGGAACATTATATACGTCTATAACGTTATATATCCTGACGTTAGGCAACATAGCTTCTCGGATGTAATATTTTACAACATTCCTGGCGTGTCGTCGCCTGCTTCTCGATGGGGACATTATATACGTCTATAACGTTATATATCCTAGCCTAAGGCAATCTAACATGTCGAATGTAATATTTTACAACATTCCTGGCGTGTCGTCGCCTACTTCTGGATGGGGACATTATATACATCTATAACTTTGTATATCCTAACCTAAGGCAACCTAGCATCTCGGATGTAATATTTTACAACATTTCTGTCGTGACAGCGCCTACTTCTCGCTGGGAAAATTATATACGTCTATAACGTTATATATCCTAGCCTAAGGCAATCTAACATGTCGAATGTAATATTTTACAACATTCGTGGCGTGTCGTCGCCTACTTCTGGATGGGGACATTATATACATCTATAACTTTGTATATCCTAACCTAAGGCAACCTAGCATCTCGTATGTAATATTTGGCAACATTCCTGGCGTGTCCGCTCGTACATCTCGGTGGGAACATCATATACGTCTATAACGCTGTATATCCTAACCGAAGGCAACCTAACCTCTTTACCGTAATATTTTACAACATGCCTGGCGTGACGGTCCCTACATCTCGATGGGGACATTATATACGTCTATAACGTTGTATATCCTAAGCTAACGCAACCTAACATCTGGGATGTAATATTTTACAACATTCCTGGCATGTCGGTCCCTACGTCTCGGTGGGAACATTACATACGTCTATAACGATATATATCCTAACCTAAGGGAACCTAACATGTGGGATGTATTTTTTTACAACATTCCTGGCATGTCGGTCCCTAATTCTCGGTGGGAACATTATATACGTCTATAACGTTATATATCCCAGCCTAAGGCAACCTAACATCTCGGATGTAATATTTTACATCATTCCTGGCGTGTCCGCCCGTACTTCTCGGTGGGAACATTATATACGTCTATAACGTTATATATCGTTATATATATTTTACAACATTCCTGGCGTGACGGCGCCTACTTCCCGATGGGGACATTATATACGTCTATAACGTTGTATATCCTTACCTAAAGCAACCTAACATCTCGGATGTAATATTTTATAACATTCCTGGCATGACAGTCCCTACATCTCGATGGGGACATTATATACGTCTATAACGTTGTATATCCTAACCTAAGGATACCAAACATCTCGGGTGTAATATTTTACAACATTCCTGACGCGTTGGCCCCTATTTCTCGTTGGGAACATTATATACGTCTAGAATATTATATATCTTAACCTAAGGGAACATAACATCTCGGATGTATTATTTTACAACATTCATGGCGTGTCGCGGCCTGCTTCTCGATGGGGACATTATAAACATTTATAACTTTATATATCCTAACCTAAGGCAACCTAGCATCTCGGATGTAATATTTCGCAACATTCCTGGCGTGTCGGCACGTACATCTCGGTGGGAACATCATATACGTCTATAGCAATATACATACTAACCGAAGGCAACCTAACCTCTTTACCGTAATATTTTACAACATTCCTATCGTGACGGCGCCTACTTCCCGATGGGGACATTATATACGTCTATAACGTTGTATATCCTAACCCAAAGCAACCTAACATCTCGGATGTAATATTTTATAACATTCCTGGCATGACGGTTCATACATCTCGATGGGGACATTATATATGTCTATAACGTTGTATATCCTAAGCTAACGCAACCTAACATCTGGGATGTAATATTTTACAACATTCCTGGCATGTCGGTCCCTACGTTTCGGTGGGAACATTACATACGTCTATAACGATATATATCCTAACCTAAGGGAACCTAACATCTCGGATGTATTTTTTTACAACATTCCTGGCATATCGGTCCCTACTTCTCGGTGGGAACATTCTATACCTCTATAACGTTGTATATCCTAACCTAAGGGAACCTAACATCTCGGGTGTAATATTTTACAACATTCCTGGCATGTCAGAACCTACGTCCCGGTGGGAACATTCTATACGTCTATAACGTTGTATATCCTAACCTAACGCCTCCTAATATCTGGGATGTCATATTTTACAACATTCCTGGCGTGCCGGTCTCTACTTCTCGGTGGGAACATTATATAGGCCTATAACGTTATATATCATAACCTAAGGCAACCTAACCCCTCTATCGTATATTTTTCAACATTCCTAGCGTGACGGCGCCTACTTCCCAATGGGGACATTATATACGTCTATAACGTTGTATATCCTAACGTAAGGCAACCTAAAATGTCGAGCGTAATATTTTACATCATTCCTGGTGTGTCGGCCCCTATTTCTCGGTGGGAACATGATATACGTCTATAACGTTATATATCCTAGCCTAAGGCGATCTAACATGTCGAATGTAATATTTTACAACATTCCTGGCGCGTCGACTCCTGCTTCTCGATGGGGACATTATATACATCTATAACGTTATATACCCTAACCTAAGGCAACCTAACATCTCGTGTGTAACGTTCTACAACAGTCCTGGCGTGTCGGCCCTACTGGGAACTGGGAAGATTATATACGTCTATAACGTTATATATCCTAACCTGAGGGAACCTAACATCTCGGATGTAATGTTTTACAACAAACCAGCCGTGTTGCCGCCTAGGTCTCTGTGGTAACATTATATACGTTTATAACGTTATATATCCTAGCCTAAGGCGACCTAACATGTCGAATGAAATATTTTACAACATTCCTGGGGTGTCGTCGCCCACTCCTAGATGGGGTCATTATATACGTCTATAACGTTGTACATCCTAACCTAAGGCAAACTAACATCTCGGATGTAATATTTTACAACATTCCTGCCGCGTCGACTCCTACTTCTCGATGGGGACATTATATACATCTATAACGTTATATACCCTAACCTAAGACAACCTAACATATCGGGTGAAACATTCTACAACATTCCTGGCGTGTCGGCCCCTACTGGGCGCTGGGAACATTATATACGACTATCACGTTATATATCCTGTCCTAAGGCAACCTAACATCTCGGATGTAACATTTGAAAACATTCCTGGCGTGTCGGCTGGAACATCTCGGTGGGAACATCATATAAGTCTATAACGTTATATATCCTAACCTAAGGCAAGCAAACATCTCGGGTGTAATATTTTACAACTTTCCTGACGCGTCGGCCCCTATTTCTCGGTGGGAACATTATATACGTCTGTAGCGATATATATCCTAACCGAAGGCAACCTAACACCTCGGATGTAATATTTTACAACATTCCTGGCGTGAAGACGCCTACATCTCGGTGGAGACATTATATACGTCTATACCGTTATATATCCTAACCCAAGGGAACCTAACACCTCTACCGTAATATTTTACAACATTCCTGGCATGCCGGTCCGGTCCCAACTGCACTGCGGTAACATTATATACGTCTATAACGTTATATATCCTAGCCTAAGGCGACCTAACATGTCGAATGTAATATTTTACAACATTCCTGGGGTGTCGTCGCCCACTCCTAGATGGGGTCATTATATACGTCTATAACGTTGTACATCCTAACCTAAGGCAAACTAACATCTCGGATGTAATATTTTACAACATTCCTGCCGCGTCGACTCCTACTTCTCGATGGGGACATTATATACATCTATAACGTTATATACCCTAACCTAAGACAACCTAACATCTCGGGTGAATCATTCTACAACATTCCTGGCGTGTCGGCCCCTACTGGGCGCTGGGAACATTATATACGCCTAAAACGTTATATATCGTAACCTAAGACAACATAACATCTGGGATGTAATATTTTACAACTTTCCTGGAATGTCGGTCCCTACGTCTCGGTGGGAACATTATATACGTCTATAACGTTATATATCCTAACCTAAGACAACGTAACATCTGGGATGTAATATTTTACAACATTCCTGGCGTGTCTGTCCCTACGTGTCGGCGGGAACATTATATACGTCTAAAACATTATATATCGTAACCTAAGACAACATATCATCTGGGATGTAATATTTTACAACATTCCTGGCATGTCGGTCCCTACGTCTCGGTGCTAACATTATATACGTCTATAACGATATATATCCTAACCTAAGGGAACCTAATATCTCGGGTGTAATATTTTACAACATTCCTGACGCGTCGGCCCCTACTTCTCGATGGGGACATTATATACATTTATAACGTTGTATATCCTAACATAACGCAACCTAACATCTGGGATGTAATATTTTACAAAATTCCTGGCATGTTGGTCCCTACATCTCGGTGGGAACATTCTAAACGTCTACAACGTTGTATATCCTATCCTAAGGGAACCTAATATCTCGGGTGTAATATTTTACATTCCTGACGCGTCGGCCCCTACTTCTCGATGCGGACATTATATACATCTATAACCTTGTATATCCTACCCTAAGGCAAACTAACATCTCGAATGTAGTATTTTAAAACATTCCTGGCGGGTCGGCCCGTACTTCTCGGTGGGAACATTATGTACGTCTATAACGCAATATAACCTAACCTAACCCAAATAACCCCTCGCTGGAAATGTTTTACAGAATCGCGGTCGTGTCGGTCCCTACCTCTCCGTGGGACATTATATAGGTCTATAACGTTATATATACTAACCTAAGGCAATCTAACACCTCGGATGTAGTATTTTAAAACATTCCTGGCGGGTCGACCCATACTTCTCCGTGGGCACATTATATACGTCTATAACGGAATATAACCTATCCTAACCCATCTTAACACTCGATGGTACTGTTTTACAGAATCCCGTTCATGTCGTCCCCTACGTCTCGGTGGGGACATTATATGCATCTATAACGTTATGTTTCCTAACCTGAGGCAACGTAACATCTCGGATGTAGTATTTTCCAACATTCCTCGCGGCTCGGCCCCTACTTCCCGGTGGGTACATTATATACGCCTATAACGTAATATAACCTATCCTAACCCATCTAGACCATCCCTGGTAATGCTTTACAGAATCGCGGTCGTGTCGGCCCGTATCTAACCGTGGGAACATTATATACGTCTATAACGGTATGTATCCTAACCTAAGGCAATCTAACATTTTGGATGTAGTATTTTACAACATTGCTGGCGGGTCGGCCCATACTTCTCGGTTCGAACATTATATTCGTCTCTAACGTAATATAACCTAACCTAACCCATCTAGACCCTCGCCGGTAATGTTTTACGGAATCGCGGTCATGTCGGCACGTACCTCTCCGTGGGAACATTATGTACGTCTATAACGTTATATATCATAACCTAAGGCAACCTCACAAATCGGATGGAGTATGTTACAACATTCCTGGCGGGCCGGCCCCTACTTCTCGGTGGGAAAATTATATACGTCTATAACGTAATATAACATCACCGAACCCATCTAGACCCTCGCTGGGAATGTTTTGTAGAATCCCGTTCGTGTAGCCCCGTACTTCTCGGTGGGAACATTATATACGTCTATAACGTAATATACCCTAACCTAACCCATCTAGCCCCTCGCTGGTAATGTTTTACAGAATCCCGGTCGCGTCTGCCCGTGCTTCTCCGTTGGAACATCATATACGTCTATAACGTTATATATCCTAACCTAAGGGACCGTAACATCTGGGATGTAATATTTTACAACATTCCTGGCACGCCGGTCCGTACTTCACTGTGGTACCATTATATACGTCTATAATGTTATATATATTTGCGTAAGACCACCTAACATATCGGATGTAATATCTTCCTACATTCCTAACGCGCCGCCCCTACTTCTCGGTGGGAATATTATATATGTCTATAACGCTATATATCCTAGCCTAAGGCAACCTAACATGTCGAATGTAATATTTTACAACATTCCTGGCGCGTCGGCCCCTACTTCTCGATGGGAACATCATATACGTTTATAACCTTATTTATCCCAACCTAAGGCGACCTAACATCTCGGATATAATATTTGACAACATTCCTGGGATGTCGGCCCGTACTTCTCGGTGGGAACATCATATACGATATATATCCTAACCGAAGGCAACCTAACATCTGGGATGTAATATTTTACAACATTCCGGGCAAGTCGGTCCCTTCGTCTCTGTGAGAACATTATATACGTCTATAACGATATATATCCTAACCTAAGGCCACCTAACACCTCCGATGTAATATTTTACAACATTTCTGGGGTGTCGTTGCCTACTTCTGGATGGGGACATTGTATACGTCTATAACGTTATATATCATAACCTAAGGCAAACTAACCACTCTACCGCATTATTTTACAACATTCCTGGCGTGACGGCGTCTACTTCCTGATGGAGACATTATATACGTCTATAACGTTGTATATCCTAACCTAACGCAACCGAACATCTCGGATGTAATATTTGACAACATTCCTGGCGTGACGGCGCCTACTTCTCGGTGGGAACATTATATGCGTCTATAGCGTTGTACATCCTATCCTAAGGCAACGTGACATCTCGGATGTAATATTTTACAACATTCCTGGCATCTTGGTCCCTACTTCTCGGTGGGATCATTATATACGTCTATAACGTTATATATCCTAGCCTAAGGCAATCCTAATACCTCGGATGTACTATTTTACAACATTCCTGGCGCGTCGGCACCTACTTCTCGGTGGGAACATTGTATACGTCTATAACGTTATATATCCTAGCCTAAGACAACCTAACATGTCGAATGTAATATTTTACCACACTCCTGGCACGTCGGCCACTACTTCTCGGTGGGAACATTATATACGTCTATAACGTTATATATCCAAGCCTAGGGCAACCTAACATATCGGATGTAATATTTTACTACATTCCGGGCGCGCCGGCCCCTACTTCTCGGTGGGAACATTATATACGTCTATAAAGTTATATATCCTAGACTAATGCAATCCTAACATCTCGGATGTAATATTTTACAACATTACCGTCACTTCGTCCCCTACTTCTCGGTGGGAACATTATATACGTCTATAACGTTATATATCCTAGCTCAAGGCAACCTAACATGTCGAATGTAATATTTTAAAACATTCCTGGCGCGCCGGCCACTACTTCCCGGTGGGAACATTATATACGTCTATAACGTGATATATCCTAGCTTAAGGCAAACCTAACATCTCGGATGTAATATTTTACCACATTCCTGGCACGTCGGCCACTACTTCTCGGTGGGAACATTATATAAGTCTATAACGCTATACATCCTAGCCTAAAGCAAACTAACATGTCGAATGTAATATTTTACAACATTCCGGTCACTTCGGCACCTACTTCTCGGTGGGAACATTATATACGTCTATAACGTTATATATCCAAGCCTAGGGCAACCTAACATATCGGATGTAATATTTTACTACATTCCGGGCGCGCCGGCCCCTACTTCTCGGTGGGAACATTATATACGTCTATAAAGTTATATATCCTAGACTAATGCAATCCTAACATCTCGGATGTAATATTTTACAACATTACCGTCACTTCGTCCCCTACTTCTCGGTGGGAACATTATATACGTCTATAACGTTATATATCCTAGCCTAAGGCAACCTTACATGTCGAATGTAATATTTTACAATATTCCTGGCGCGTCGGCCCCTACCTCTCGGTGGGAACATTATATACGTCTATAACGTTATATATCCTAACGTAAGGGAACCTAACATCTCGGATGTAATATTTTACTACATTTATGGCGCGCCGGCCCCTACTTCTCGGTGGGAACATTATATACGTCTATATCGCTATATATACTAACCTAAGGCAACCTAATATGTCGAGCGTAATATTTTACAACATTCCTGCCTCGACGGCCCCTACTTCTCGGTGGGAACAGTATATACGTCTATAACGTTATATATCCTAGCCTAAGGCAATCCTAACATCTCGGATGTAATATTTTACAACATTCCTGGCGCATCGCCATGCACTTCGCGGTGGGAACAGTATATACGTCTATAACGTTATATATCCTAGCCTAAGGCAAACTAACATGTCGAATGTAATATTTTACAACATTCCCGTCACTTCGGCACCTACTTCTCGGTGGGAACATTATATACGTCTATAACGTTAGATATCCTATCCTAAGGCAACCTAACATCTCGGATGTCATATTTTACTACATTACTGGCACGTCCGCCCCTACTTCTCGGTGGGAACATTATATACGTCTATAACGCTATATATCCTAGCCTAAGGCAATCCTAACATCTCGGATGTAATATTTTACAACATTCCTGGCGAGCCGGCCCCCACTTCTCGGTGGGAACGTTATATACGTCTATATCGCTATATATCATAGCCTAAGGCAACCTAACATGTCGAGCGTAATATTTTACAACATTCCTGGCTCGTCGGCCCCTACTTCTCGGTGGGAACATTATATACGTCTATAACGTTATATATCCTAACCTAAGGGAACCTAACATCTCGGATGTAATATTTGACAACATTCTTGTCGTGTCGGCCCGTACTCCTCGGTGGGAATATCGTATACGTCTATAACGTTATATATCCTAGCCTAAGGCAATCCTAACACGTCGAATGTAATATTTTACAACATTCCTGGCGCGGCGGCCCCTACTTCGCGGTGGGAACATTATATACGTCTATAACGTTACTTATTCTAGCCTAAGGCAACATAACATCTCGCATGTTATATTTTACTACATTCCTGGCGCGCCGGCCCCTATTTCTCCGTCGGAACATTATATAACTCAATAACGTTATATATCCTAACCTAAGGCTACCTATCATCTCGGATATAATATGTTACTACATTCCTGGCGCGCCGGCACCTATATCTCGGTGGGAACATTATATACGTCTATAACTTTACATATCCTAGCCTAAGGCAACCTAACATCTCGGATGTAATATTTCACTACATTCCTGGCGAGCCGGCCCCCACTTCTCGGTGGGAACATTATATACGTCTATATCGCTATATATCATAGCCTAAGGCAACCTAACATGTCGAGCGTAATATTTTACAACATTCCTGGCTCGTCGGCCCCTACTTCTCGGTGGGAACATTATATACATCTATAACGTTATATATCCTAACCTAAGGGAACCTAACATCTCGGATGTAATATTTGACAACATTCTTGTCGTGTCGGCCCGTACTCCTCGGTGGGAATATCGTATACGTCTATAACGTTATATATCCTAGCCTAAGGCAATCCTAACACGTCGAATGTAATATTTTACAACATTCCTGGCGCGGCGGCCCCTACTTCCCGGTGGGAACATTATATACGTCTATATCGCTATATATCCTAGCCTAAGGCAGCCTAACATGTCGAGCGTAATATTTTACAACATTCCTGTCTCGTCGGCACCTACTTCTCGGTGGGAACATTATATACGTCTATAACGTTACATATCCTAGCCTAAGGCAACCTAACATCTCGGATGTAATATTTTACTACATTCCTGGCGCGCCGGCCCCTACTTCTCGGTGGGAACATTATATACGTCTATAACGTTATATATCCTAGTCTAAGGCAACCTAACTTCTCGGATGTAATATTTTACTACATTCGTGTCGCACCGGCCCCTACTTCTCGGTGGGAACATTATATACGTCTATAACGTTATATATCCTAGCCTAAGGCAATCCTAACATCTCGGATGTAATATTTTACAACATTCCTGGCGCGTCGGCACCTACTTCTCGGTGGGAACATTATATACGTCTATAACGTTATATAACCTAGCCTAAGGTAATCCTAACATCTCGGAGGTAATATTTTACAACATTCCTGGCGCGTCGGCACCTACTTCTCGGTGGGAACAGTATATAAGTCTATAACGTTATATATCCTAACCTAAGGCAACCTAACATTTCGGATGTAATATTTTACTACATTCCTGGCTCGTCGGCCCCTACTTCTCTGTGGGAACTGTATATACGTCTATAACGTTATATATCCTAACCTAAGACAACTTAACATGTCGAATGTAATATTTTACCACATTCCTGGCTCGTTGGCCCCTACTTCTCGGTGGGAACATTATATACGTCTATAACGTTATATATCCTAACCTAAGGCAACCTAACATACCGGATGTAATATTTTACCACATTCCTGGCGCGCTGGCCCCTACTTCTCGGTGGGAACATTATATACGTCTATAACGCCATATATCCTAGCTTAAGGCAACCAAAAATGTCGAGCGTAATATTTTACTACATTCCTGGCGTGTCGGCCCTTATTTCTCGGTGGGAATATTATATACGCCTTTAACGCTATATGTCCTAGCCTGAGACAACCTAGCATGTAGAATATAATATTTTACAATATTCCTGGCGCGTCGGCAACTACTTCTCGGTGGGAACTGTATATACGTCTATAACGTTATATATCCTAACCTAAGACAACTTAACATGTCGAGCGTAATATTTTACAACATTCGTGGCTCGTCGGCCCCTACTTCTCGGTGGGAACATTATATACGCCTATAACGCTATGTATCCGAGCCTAAGGCAACCTAACACCTCGGATGTAATGTTTTACAACATTCCTGGCGTGTCGGCCCCTATTTCTCGGTGGGAACATTATATACGTCTTTAACGATATATATCCTAGCCTAAGGCAATCCTAACATGTCGAATGTATAATTTTACAACATTCCTGGCGAGTCGGCCCCTCTTTCTCCGTGGGAACATTATATAAGTCAATAACGTTATATATCCTAACCTAAGGCAACCTAACATCTCGGATGTAATATTTTACTACATTCCTGGCGCGCTGGCCCCTACTTCTCGGTGGGAACATTATATACGTCTATAACGCCATATATCCTAACCTAAGGCAACCTAACATCTCGGATGTAATATTTTACTACATTCCTGGCACGTCGGCCCCTACTTCTCGGTGGGAACATTATATACGTCTATAACGCCATATATAGTAACCTAAGGCAACCTAACATCTCGGATGTAATATTTTACTACATTCCTGGCACGTCGGCCCCTACTTCTCCGTGGGAACATTATATAAGACTATAACGTTATATATCCTAACCTAAGGCAACCTAACATCTCGGATGTAATATTTTACTACATTCCTGGCTCGTCGGCCCCTACTTCTCGGTGGGAACATTATATACATCTATAACGTTACTTATCCTAGCCTAAGGCAACCTAACATCTCGGATGTAATATTTTACTACATTCGTGGCGCACCGGCCCCTACTTCTCGGTGGGAACATTATATACGGCTATAACGTTATATATCCTAGCCTAAGGCAATCCTAACATCTCGGGTGTAATATTTTACAACATTCCTGGCGCGTCGGCACCTACTTCGCGGTGGAAACATTATATACGTCTATAACGTTATATATCCTAGCCTAAGGCAACCTAACATCTCGGATGTTATATTTTACTACATTCCTGGCACGTCGGCCCCTACTTCTCGGTGGGAACATTATATACGTCTATAACGCCATATATAGTAACCTAAGGCAACCTAACATCTCGGATGTAATATTTTACTACATTCCTGGCACGTCGGCCCCTACTTCTCCGTGGGAACATTATATAAGACTATAACGTTATATATCCTAACCTAAGGCAACCTAACATCTCGGATGTAATATTTTACTACATTCCTGGCTCGTCGGCCCCTACTTCTCGGTGGGAACATTATATACATCTATAACGTTACTTATCCTAGCCTAAGGCAACCTAACATCTCGGATGTAATATTTTACTACATTCGTGGGGCACCGGCACCTACTTCTCGGTGGGAACATTATATACGTCTATAACGTTATATATCCTAGCCTAAGGCAATCCTAACACCGCGAATGTAATATTATACAACATTCCTCGCGTGTCGGTCCCTATTTCTCGGTGGTAACATTATATATGTCTATAACGCTATATGTCCTAGCCTGAGACAACCTAGCATGTCGAATATAATATTTTACAATATTCCTGGCGCGTCGGCAACTACTTCTCGGTGGGAACTGTATATACGTCTATAACGTTATATATCCTAACCTAAGACAACTTAACATGTCGAGCGTAATGTTTTACAACATTCGTGGCTCGTCGGCCCCTACTTCTCGGTGGGAACATTATATACGCCTATAACGCTATATATCCGAGCCTAAGGCAACCTAACACCTCGGATGTAATGTTTTACAACATTCCTGGCGAGTCGGCCCCTCTTTCTCCGTGGGAACATTATATAAGTCAATAACGTTATATATCCTAACCTAAGGCAACCTAACATCTCGGATGTAATATTTTACTACATTCCTGGCGCGCTGGCTCCTACTTCTCGGTGGGAACATTATATACGTCTATAACGCCATATATCCTAACCTAAGGCAATCCTAACATCTCGGAAGTAATATTTTACAACATTCCTAGCGCGTCGGCACCTACTTCTCGGTGGGAACATTATATACGTCTATAACGTTATATATCCTAGCCTAAGGCAATCCTAACATCTAGGAAGTAATATTTTACAACATTCCTGGCGCGTCGGCACCTACTTCTCGGTGGGAACATTATATACGTCTATAACGTTATATATCCTAGCCTAAGACAACCTAACATGTCGAATGTAATATTTTACAACATTCTCGTCACTTCGGCCCCTACTTCTCGGTGGGAACTTTATATACGTCTATAACGTTATATATCCTAGTTTAAGGCAACCTAACATCTCGGATGTAATATTTTACTACATTCGTGGCGCACCGGCACCTACATCTCGGTGGGAACATTATATACGTCTATAACGTTATATATCCTAGCCTAAGGCAATCCTAACACCTCGAATGTAATATTATACAACATTCCTCGCGTGTCGGTCCCTATTTCTCGGTGGTAACATTATATATGTCTATAACGCTATATGTCCTAGCCTGAGACAGCCTAGCATGTCGAATATAATATTTTACAATATTCCTGGCGCGTCGGCAACTACTTCTCGGTGGGAACTGTATATACGTCTATAACGTTATATATCCAAACCTAAGACAACTTAACATGTCGAGCGTAATATTTTACAACATTCGTGGCTCGTCGGCCCCTATTTCTCGGTGGGAACATTATATACGCCTATAACGCTATATATCCGAGCCTAAGGCAACCTAACACCTCGGATGTAATGTTTTACAACATTCCTGGCGTGTCGGCCCCTATTTCTCGGTGGGAACATTATATACGTCTTTAACGATATATATCCTAGCCTAAGGCAATCCTAACATGTCGAATGTATAATTTTACAACATTCCTGGCGAGTCGGCCCCTCTTTCTCTGTGGGAACATTATATAAGTCAATAACGTTATATATCCTAACCTAAGGCAACCTAACATCTCGGATGTAATATTTTACTACATTCCTGGCGCGCTGGCCCCTACTTCTCGGTGGGAACATTATATACGTCTATAACGCGATATATCCTAACCTAAGGCAACCTAACATCTCGGATGTAATATTTTACTACATTCCTGGCACGTTGGCCCCTACTTCTCGGTGGGAACATTATATACGTCTATAACGGTATATATCCTATCCTAAGGCAACCTAACATCTCGGATGTCATATTTTACTACATTACTGGCACGTCGGCCCCTACTTCTCGGTGGGAACATTATATACGTCTATAACGCTATATATCCTAGCCTAAGGCAATCCTAACATCTCGGATGTAATATTTTACAATATTCCTGGCGCGTCGGCACCCATTTCTCGGTGGGAACATTATATATGTCTATAACGTTATATATCCTAACCTAAGGGAACCTAACACCTCGGATGTAATGTTTTACAACATTCCTGGCGAGTCGGCCCCTCTTTCTCCGTGGGAACATTATATAAGTCAATAACGTTATATATCCTAACCTAAGGCAACCTAACATCTCGGATGTAATATTTTACTACATTCCTGGCGCGCTGGCCCCTACTTCTCGGTGGGAACATTATATACGTCTATAACGCGATATATCCTAACCTAAGGCAACCTAACATCTCGGATGTAATATTTTACTACATTCCTGGCACGTTGGCCCCTACTTCTCGGTGGGCACATTATATAAGTCTATAACGCTATATATCCTAACCTAAGGAAACCTAACACCTCGAATGTAATGTTATACAACATGCCTGGCGTGTCGGTCCCCATTTCTCGGTTGGTACATTATACATGTCTATAACGCTATATGTCATAGCCTGAGACAACCTAACATGTCGAATGTAATATATTACAATAATCCTGGCGCGTCGGCACCTCCTTCTCGGTGGGAACATTATGAGCGTCTATAACGTTATATATCCTAACCTAAGGGAACCTAACACCTCGGACGTAATGTTTTACAACATTTCTGGCGTGTCGGCCCCTATTTCTCGGTGGGAACATTATATATGTCTATAACGCTATATGTCCTAGCCTGAGACAACCTAACATGTCGAATATAATATTTTACAATATTCCTGGCGCGTCGGCCCCTATTTCTCGGTGGGAACATTATATACGTCATTAACGATATATATCCTAGCCTAAGGCAATCCTAACATGTCGAATGTATAATTTTACAACATTCCAGGCGAGTCGGCCCCTATTTCTCCGTGGGAACATTATATAAGTCAATAACGTTATATATCCTAACCTAAGGCAACCTAACATCTCGGATGTAATATTTTACTACATTCCTGGCGCGCTGGCCCCTACTTCTCGGTGGGAACATTATATACGTCTATAACGCCACATATCCTAACCTAAGGCAACCTAACATCTCGGATGTAATATTTTACTACATTCCTGGCACGTCGGCCCCTACTTCTCGGTGGGAACATTATATACGTCTATAACGCCATATATCCTAACCTAAGGCAACCTAACATCTCGGATGTAATATTTTACTACATTCCTGGCACGTCGGCCCCTACTTCTCGGTGGGAACATTATATAAGTCTATAACGTTATATATCCTAACCTAAGGCAACCTAACATCTCGGATGTAATATTTTACTACATTCCTGGCTCGTCGGTCCCTACTTCTCGGTGGGAACATTATATACATCTATAACGTTACTTATCCTAGCCTAAGGCAACCTAACATCTCGGATGTAATATTTTACTACATTCCTGTCTCGTCGGTCCCTACTTCTCGGTGGGAACATTATATACATCTATAACGTTACTTATCCTAGCCTAAGGCAACCTAACATATCGGATGTAATATTTTACTACATTCCTGGCGCGCCGGCCCCTACTTCTCGGTGGGAACATTATATACGTCTATAACGCTATATATCCTAACCTAAGGCAAGCTAATATCTCGGATGTAATATTTTACTGCATTCCTGGCACGTCGGCCCCTACTTCTCGGTGGGAACTTTATATACGTCTATAACGTTATATATCCGAGTTTAAGGCAACCTAACATCTCGGATGTAATATTTTACTACATTCGTGGCGCACCGGCACCTACTTCTCGGTGGGAACATTATATACGTCTATAACGTTATATATCCTAGCCTAAGGCAATCCTAACACCTCGAATGTAATATTATACAACATTCCTCGCGTGTCGGTCCCTATTTCTCGGTGGTAACATTATATATGTCTATAACGCTATATGTCCTAGCCTGAGACAGCCTAGCATGTCGAATATAATATTTTACAATATTCCTAGCGCGTCGGCCCCTACTTCTCGGTGGGAACATTATATACGTCTATAACGGTATATATCCTATCCTAAGGCAACCTAACATCTCGGATGTCATATTTTACTACATTACTGGCACGTCGGCCCCTACTTCTCGGTGGGAACATTATATACGTCTATAACGCTATATATCCTAGCCTAAGGCAATCCTAACATCTCGGATGTAATATTTTACAACATTCCTGGCGCGTCGGCACCCATTTCTCGGTGGGAACATTATATATGTCTATAACGTTATATATCCTAACCTAAGGGAACCTAACACCTCGGATGTAATGTTTTACAACATTCCTGGCGAGTCGGCCCCTCTTTCTCCGTGGGAACATTATATAAGTCAATAACGTTATATATCCTAACCTAAGGCAACCTAACATCTCGGATGTAATATTTTACTACATTCCTGGCGCGCTGGCCCCTACTTCTCGGTGGGAACATTATATACGTCTATAACGCGATATATCCTAACCTAAGGCAACCTAACATCTCGGATGTAATATTTTACTACATTCCTGGCACGTTGGCCCCTACTTCTCGGTGGGCACATTATATAAGTCTATAACGCTATATATCCTAACCTAAGGAAACCTAACACCTCGAATGTAATGTTATACAACATGCCTGGCGTGTCGGTCCCCATTTCTCGGTTGGTACATTATACATGTCTATAACGCTATATGTCATAGCCTGAGACAACCTAACATGTCGAATGTAATATATTACAATAATCCTGGCGCGTCGGCACCTCCTTCTCGGTGGGAACATTATGAGCGTCTATAACGTTATATATCCTAACCTAAGGGAACCTAACACCTCGGACGTAATGTTTTACAACATTTCTGGCGTGTCGGCCCCTATTTCTCGGTGGGAACATTATATATGTCTATAACGCTATATGTCCTAGCCTGAGACAACCTAACATGTCGAATATAATATTTTACAATATTCCTGGCGCGTCGGCCCCTATTTCTCGGTGGGAACATTATATACGTCATTAACGATATATATCCTAGCCTAAGGCAATCCTAACATGTCGAATGTATAATTTTACAACATTCCAGGCGAGTCGGCCCCTATTTCTCCGTGGGAACATTATATAAGTCAATAACGTTATATATCCTAACCTAAGGCAACCTAACATCTCGGATGTAATATTTTACTACATTCCTGGCGCGCTGGCCCCTACTTCCCGGTGGGAACATTATATACGTCTATAACGCCACATATCCTAACCTAAGGCAACCTAACATCTCGGATGTAATATTTTACTACATTCCTGGCACGTCGGCCCCTACTTCTCGGTGGGAACATTATATACGTCTATAACGCCATATATCCTATCCTAAGGCAACCTAACATCTGGGATGTCATATTTTACTACATTACTGGCACGTCGGCCCCTACTTCTCGGTGGGAACATTATATACGTCTATAACGCTATATATCCTAGCCTAAGGCAATCCTAACATCTCGGATGTAATATTTTACAACATTCCTGGCGCGTCGGCACCCATTTCTCGGTGGGAACATTATATATGTCTATAACGTTATATATCCTAACCTAAGGGAACCTAACACCTCGGATGTAATGTTTTACAACATTCCTGGCGAGTCGGCCCCTCTTTCTCCGTGGGAACATTATATAAGTCAATAACGTTATATATCCTAACCTAAGGCAACCTAACATCTCGGATGTAATATTTTACTACATTCCTGGCGCACCGGCCCCTACTTCTCGGTGGGAACATTATATACGTCTATAACGTTATATATCCTAGCCTAAGGCAATCCTAACATCTCGGATGTAATATTTTACAACATTCCTGGCGCGTCGGCACCTACTTCTCGGTGGGAACATTATATACGTCTATAACGTTATATAACCTAGCCTAAGGTAATCCTAACATGTCGAATATAATATTTTACAATATTCCTGGCGCGTCGGCAACTACTTCTCGGTGGGAACTGTATATACGTCTATAACGTTATATATCCTAACCTAAGGCAACCTAACATCTCGGATGTAATATTATACTACATTCCTGGCACGTCGGCCCCTACTTCTCGGTGGGAACATTATATACGTCTATAACGCTATATATCCGAGCCTAAGGCAACCTAACACCTCGGATGTAATGTTTTACAACATTCCTGGCGTGTCGGCCCCTATTTCTCGGTGGGAACATTATATACGTCTTTAACGATATATATCCTAGCCTAAGGCAATCCTAACATGTCGAATGTATAATTTTACAACATTCCTGGCGAGTCGGCCCCTCTTTCTCCGTGGGAACATTATATAAGTCAATAACGTTATATATCCTAACCTAAGGCAACCTAACATCTCGGATGTAATATTTTACTACATTCCTGGCGCGCTGGCCCCTACTTCTCGGTGGGAACATTATATACGTCTATAACGCGATATATCCTAACCTAAGGCAACCTAACATCTCGGATGTAATATTTTACTACATTCCTGGCACGTTGGCCCCTACTTCTCGGTGGGAACATTATATACGTCTATAACGGTATATATCCTATCCTAAGGCAACCTAACATCTCGGATGTCATATTTTACTACATTACTGGCACGTCGGCCCCTACTTCTCGGTGGGAACATTATATACGTCTATAACGCTATATATCCTAGCCTAAGGCAATCCTAACATCTCGGATGTAATATTTTACAACATTCCTGGCGCGTCGGCACCCATTTCTCGGTGGGAATATTATATATGTCTATAACGTTATATATCCTAACCTAAGGGAACCTAACACCTCGGATGTAATGTTTTACAACATTCCTGGCGAGTCGGCCCCTCTTTCTCCGTGGGAACATTATATAAGTCAATAACGTTATATATCCTAACCTAAGGCAACCTAACATCTCGGATGTAATATTTTACTACATTCCTGGCGCGCTGGCCCCTACTTCTCGGTGGGAACATTATATACGTCTATAACGCGATATATCCTAACCTAAGGCAACCTAACATCTCGGATGTAATATTTTACTACATTCCTGGCACGTTGGCCCCTACTTCTCGGTGGGAACATTATATAAGTCTATAACGCTATATATCCTAACCTAAGGAAACCTAACACCTCGAATGTAATGTTATACAACATGCCTGGCGTGTCGGTCCCCATTTCTCGGTTGGTACATTATACATGTCTATAACGCTATATGTCATAGCCTGAGACAACCTAACATGTCGAATGTAATATATTACAATAATCCTGGCGCGTCGGCACCTCCTTCTCGGTGGGAACATTATGAGCGTCTATAACGTTATATATCCTAACCTAAGGGAACCTAACACCTCGGACGTAATGTTTTACAACATTTCTGGCGCGCTGGCCCCTACTTCTCGGTGGGAACATTATATACGTCTATAACGCGATATATCCTAACCTAAGGCAACCTAACATCTCGGATGTAATATTTTACTACATTCCTGGCACGTTGGCCCCTACTTCTCGGTGGGAACATTATATACGTCTATAACGGTATATATCCTATCCTAAGGCAACCTAACATCTCGGATGTCATATTTTACTACATTACTGGCACGTCGGCCCCTACTTCTCGTTGGGAACATTATATACGTCTATAACGCTATATATCCTAGCCTAAGGCAATCCTAACATCTCGGATGTAATATTTTACAACATTCCTGGCGCGTCGGCACCCATTTCTCGGTGGGAACATTATATATGTCTATAACGTTATATATCCTAACCTAAGGGAACCTAACACCTCGGATGTAATGTTTTACAACATTCCTGGCGAGTCGGCCCCTCTTTCTCCGTGGGAACATTATATAAGTCAATAACGTTATATATCCTAACCTAAGGCAACCTAACATCTCGGATGTAATATTTTACTACATTCCTGGCGCGCTGGCCCCTACTTCTCGGTGGGAACATTATATACGTCTATAACGCGATATATCCTAACCTAAGGCAACCTAACATCTCGGATGTAATATTTTACTACATTCCTGGCACGTTGGCCCCTACTTCTCGGTGGGCACATTATATAAGTCTATAACGCTATATATCCTAACCTAAGGAAACCTAACACCTCGAATGTAATGTTATACAACATGCCTGGCGTGTCGGTCCCCATTTCTCGGTTGGTACATTATACATGTCTATAACGCTATATGTCATAGCCTGAGACAACCTAACATGTCGAATGTAATATATTACAATAATCCTGGCGCGTCGGCACCTCCTTCTCGGTGGGAACATTATGAGCGTCTATAACGTTATATATCCTAACCTAAGGGAACCTAACACCTCGGACGTAATGTTTTACAATATTCCTGGCGCGTCGGCCCCTATTTCTCGGTGGGAACATTATATACGTCATTAACGATATATATCCTAGCCTAAGGCAATCCTAACATGTCGAATGTATAATTTTACAACATTCCAGGCGAGTCGGCCCCTATTTCTCCGTGGGAACATTATATAAGTCAATAACGTTATATATCCTAACCTAAGGCAACCTAACATCTCGGATGTAATATTTTACTACATTCCTGGCGCGCTGGCCCCTACTTCTCGGTGGGAACATTATATACGTCTATAACGCCACATATCCTAACCTAAGGCAACCTAACATCTCGGATGTAATATTTTACTACATTCCTGGC
Organism: Xylocopa violacea; assembly: GCA_963969225.1. NCBI lineage: Eukaryota > Metazoa > Arthropoda > Insecta > Hymenoptera > Apidae > Xylocopa > Xylocopa violacea. The sequence goes on from CAXAJV010000835.1 coordinate 199,478, forward strand.
ACGTCGGCCCCTACTTCTCGGTGGGAACATTATATACGTCTATAACGCCATATATCCTAACCTAAGGCAACCTAACATCTCGGATGTAATATTTTACTACATTCCTGGCACGTCGGCCCCTACTTCTCGGTGGGAACATTATATAAGTCTATAACGCCATATATCCTAACCTAAGGCAACCTAACATCTCGGATGTAATATTTTACTACATTCCTGGCACGTCGGCGTCTACTTCTCGGTGGGAACATTATATACGTCTATAACGCTATATATCCTAGCCTAAGGCAAACTAACATATCGAATGTAATATTTTACAACATTCCCGTCACTTCGGCCCCTGCTTCTCGATGGGAACATTATATACTTCTATAACGTTATATATCCTAGCCTAAGGTAATCCTAACATCTCGGATGTAATATTTTACAACATTCCTGGCGCGTCGGCACCTACTTCTCGGTGGGAACAGTATATAAGTCTATAACGTTATCTATCCTAACCTAAGGCAACCTAACATTTCGGATGTAATATTTTACTACATTCCTGGCTCGTCGGCCCCTACTTCTCGGTGGGAACATTATATACACCTATAACGTTACTTATTCTAGCCTAAGGCAACCTAACATCTCGGATGTAATGTTTTACAACATTCCTGGCGTGTCAGCCCCTATTTCTCGGTGGGAACATTATATACGTCTATAACGCGATATATCCTAGCCTAAGGCAAACTAACATATCGAATGTAATGTTTTACAACATTCCCGTCACTTCGGCCCCTACTTCTCGGTGGGAACATTAAATACGTCTATAACGCTATATATCCTAGCCTAAGGCAAACTAACATATCGAATGTAATATTTTACAACATTCCTGGCGCGTCGGAACCTACTTCTCGGTGGGAACAGTATATAAGTCTATAACGTTATATATCCTAACCTAAGGCAACCTAACATCTCGCATGTAATATTTTACTACATTCCTGGCGTGTCGGCCCCTATTTCTCGGTGGGAACATTATATACGTCTATAACGTTACTTATTCTAGCCTAAGGCAACCTAACATCTCGGATGTTATATTTTACTACATGCCTGGCGCGCCGGCCCCTATTTCTCCGTCGGAACATTATATAAGTCAATAACGTTATATATCCTAACCTAAGGCAACCTATCATCTCGGATATAATATTTTACTACATTCCTGGCGCGCCGGCACCTATATCTCGGTGGGAACATTATATACGTCTATTACTTTACATATCCTAGCCTAAGGCAACCTAACATCTCGGATGTAATATTTCACTACATTCCTGGCGCGCCGGCCCCCACTTCTCGGTGGGAACATTATATACGTCTATATCGCTATATATCATAGCCTAAGGCAACCTAACATGTCGAGCGTAATATTTTACAACATTCCTGGCTCGTCGGCCCCTACTTCTCGGTGGGAACATTATATACGTCTATAACGTTATATATCCTAGTCTAAGGCAACCTAACTTCTCGGATGTAATATTTTACTACATTCGTGTCGCACCGGCCCCTACTTCTCGGTGGGAACATTATATACGTCTATAACGTTATATATCCTAGCCTAAGGCAATCCTAACACGTCGAATGTAATATTTTACAACATTCCTGGCGCGGCGGCCCCTACTTCTCGGTGGGAACATTATATACGTCTATATCGCTATATATCCTAGCCTAAGGCAACCTAACATGTCGAGCGTAATATTTTACAACATTCCTGTCTCGTCGGCGCCTACTTCTCGGTGGGAACTTTATATACGTCTATAACGTCATATATCCTAGCATAAGGCAACCTTACATGTCGAGCGTAATATTTTACAACATTCCTGTCTCGTCGGCGCCTACTTCTCGGTGGGAACTTTATATACGTCTATAACGTTATATATCCTAGCATAAGGCAACCTAACATTTCGGATGTAATATTTTACTACATTCCTGGCGCGCCGGCCCCTACTTCTCGGTGGGAACATTATATACGTCTATAACGCCATATATCCTAACCTAAGGCAACCTAACATCTCGGATGTAATATTTTACTACATTCCTGGCACGTCGGCCCCTACTTCTCGGTGGAAACATTATATACGTCTATAACGTTATATATCCTAGTCTAAGGCAACCTAACTTCTCGGATGTAATATTTTACTACATTCGTGTCGCACCGGCCCCTACTTCTCGGTGGGAACATTATATACGTCTATAACGTTATATATCCTAGCCTAAGGCAATCCTAACACCTCGAATGTAATGTTATACAACGTGCCTGGCGCGTCGGTCCCTATTTCTCGGTGGGAACATTATACCTGTCTATAACGATATATGTCCTAGCTTGAGACAACCTAACATGTCGAAAGTACAATTTTACAACATTCCTGGCGCGTCGGCAACTACGTCTCGGTGGGAACTGTATATACGTCTATAACGTTATATATTCTAGTCTAAGGCAACCTAATATCTCGGATGTAATATTTTACTACATTCGTGGCGCACCGGCCCGTACTTCTCGGTGGGAACATTATATACGTCTATAACATTATATATCCTAGCCTAAGGCAATCCTAACATCTCAGATGTAATATATTACAACATGCCTGGCGCGTCGGCACCTACTTCTCGGTGGGAACATTACATACGTCTATAATGTTATATATCCTAACCTAAGGGAACCTGACATCTCGGATGTAATATTTTACAACATTCCTGGCGTGTCGGCCCCTATTTCTCGGTGGGAACATTATATAAGTCAATAACGTTGCATATCCTAACCTAAGGCAACCTAACATCTCGGATGTAATATTTTACAACATTCCCGTCACTTCGGCCCCTACTTCTCGGTGGGAACATTATATACGTCTATAACGTTATATATCCTAGCCTAAGGCAACCTAACATCTCGGATGTAATATTTTACTACATTCCTGCCGCGCCGGCCCACACTTCTCGGTGGGAATATTATATACGTCTATATCGCTATATATCATATCCTAAGGCAACCTAACATGTCGAGCGTAATATTTTACAATATTCCTGGCTCGTCGGCCCCTACTTCTCGGTGGGAACATTATTTACGTCTATAACGTTATATATCCTAACCTAATTGAACCTAACATTTCGGAAGTAATATTTGATAACATTCCTGCCGTGTAGGCCCGTAGTTCTCGGTGGGAATATCATATATGTCTATAACGTTATACATCCTAGCCTAAGGCAATCCTAACATGTCGAATGTAATATTTTACAGCATTCCTGGCGCGTCGGCCCCTACTTCTCGGGTGGAACATTATATACGTCTATAACGTTATATATCCTAACCTAAGGCAACCTAACATCTCGGATGTAATATTTTACTAAATTCCTGGCGTGTCGGCCCCTATTTCTCGGTGGGAACATTATGTACGTCTATAACGTTACTTATTCTAGCCTAAGGCAACCTAACATCTCGGATGTTATATTTTACTACATTCCTGGCGCACCGGTCCCTATTTCTCCGTCGGAACATTATATAAGTCAATAACGTTATATATCCTAACCTAAGGCAACCTATCATCTCGGATATAATATTTTACTACATTCCTGGCGCGCCGGCCCCTACATCTCGGTGGGAACATTATATACGTCTATATCGCTATATATCATAACGTAGGGCAACCTAACATCTCGGATGTAATATTTTACAACATTCCTGGCGCGTCGGCACCAACTTCTCGGTGGGAACAGTATATAAGTCTATAACGTTATATATCCTAACCTAAGGCAACCTAACATCAGGGATGTAATATTTTACTACATTCCTGGCTCTTCGGCCCCTACTTCTCGGTGGGAACATTATATACGTCTATAACGTAACTTATCCTAGCCTAAGGCAACCCAACATCTCGGATGTTATATTTTACTACATTCCTGGCGCGCCGGCACCTACTTCTCGGTGGGAACATTATATAAGTCTATATCGCTATATATCATAACGTAAGGCAACCTAACATGTCGAGCGTAATATTTTACAACATTCCTGGCTGGTAGGTCCCTACTTCTCGGTGGGAACATTATATACGTCTATAACGCTATATATCCTAGCTTAAGGCAACCTAACACCTCGGATGTAATGTTTTACAACATTCCTGGCGTGTCGGCCCCTATTTCTCGGTGGGAACATTATATATGTCTATAACGTTATGTATCCTAGTCTAAGGCAACCGAACATCTCGGATGTAATATTTTACTACATTCGTGTCATACCGGCCCCTACTTCTCGGTGGGAACATTGTATACGTCTATAACGTTATATACCCTAGCCTAAGGCAATCCTAACATCTCGGATGTAATATTTTACAACATTCCTGGCGCGTCGGCAACTACTTCTCGGTGGGAACATTATATACGTCTATAACGTTATATGTCCTAGCCTGAGACAACCTAACATGTCGAATATAATATTTTACAATATTCCTGGCGCGTCGGCAACTACTTCTCGGTGGGATCTGTATATACGTCTATAACGTTATATATCCTAACCTAAGACAACTTAACATGTCTAATGTAATATTTTGCCACATTCCTGGCTCGTTGGCCCCTACTTCTCGGTGGGAACATTATATACGTCTATAACGTTATATATCCTAACCTAAGGGAACCTAACATTTCGGATGTAATATTTTACAACATTCCTGGCATGTCGGCCCGTATTTCTCGGTGGGAACATTATGTACGTCTTTAACGCTATATATCCTAGCCTAAGGCAACCTAACTTGTCGAGCGTAATATTTTACAACATTCCTGCGGCGCCGACCCCTATTTCTCGGTGGGAACATTATATAAGTCAATAACGTTATATATCCTAACCTAAGGCAACCTAACATCTCGGATGTAATATTTTACAACATTCCCGTCACTTCGGCCCCTACTTCTCGGTGGGAACATTATATACGTCTATAACGTTATATATCCTAGTCTAAGGCCACCTAACATCTCGGATGTAATATTTTACAACATTCCTGGCGCGTCGGCACCTACTTCTCGGTGGGAACATTATATACGTCTATATCGCTATATATCATAACGTAGGGCAACCTAACATCTCGGATGTAATATTTTACAACATTCCTGGCGCGTCGGCACCAACTTCTCGGTGGGAACATTATATACGTCTATAACGTTACTTATCCTAGCCTAAGGCAACCCAACATCTCGGATGTTACATTTTACTACATTCCTGGCGCGCCGGCGCCTACTTCTCGGTGGGAACATTATATACGTCTATAACGCTATATATCCTAGCCTAAGGCCACCTAACATCTCGGATGTAATATTTTACAACATTCCTGGCGCGTCGGCACCTACTTCTCGGTGGGAACATTATATACGTCTATATCGCTATATATCATAACGTAGGGCAACCTAACATCTCGGATGTAATATTTTACAACATTCCTGGCGCGTCGGCACCAACTTCTCGGTGGGAACATTATATACGTCTATAACGTTACTTATCCTAGCCTAAGGCAACCCAACATCTCGGATGTTACATTTTACTACATTCCTGGCGCGCCGGCGCCTACTTCTCGGTGGGAACATTATATACGTCTATAACGCTATATATCCTAGCCTAAGGCAAACTAACATGTCGAATGTAATAGTTTACAACATTCCCGTCACTTCGGCCCCTACTTCTCGGTGGGAACATTATATAAGTCTATAACGTTATATATCCTAGCCTAAGGCAACCTAACATCTCGGATGTAATATTTTACTACATTCCTGCCGCGCCGGCCCCCACTTCTCGGTGGGAATATTGTATACGTCTATATTGCTATATATCATATCCTAAGGCAACCTAACACGTCGAGCGTAATATTTTACAACATTCCTGGCTCGTCGGCCCCTACTTCACGGTGGGAACAGTATTTACGTCTATAACGTTATATATCCTAACCTAAGGGAACCTAACATTTCGGAAGTAATATTTGATAACATTCCTGGCGTGTAGGCCCTTAGTTCTCGGTGGGAATATCATATACGTCTATAACGTTATATATCCTATCCTAAGGCAATCCTAACATGTCGAATGTAATATTTTACAGCATTCCTGGCGCGTCGGCCCCTACTTCTCGGGTGGAACATTATATACGTCTATAACGTTATATATCCTAGTCTAAGACAACCTAACATCTCGGATGTAATATTTTACAACATTCCCGTCACTTCGGCCCCCACTTCTCGGTGGGAATATTATATACGTCTATATTACTATATATCATATCCTAAGGCAACCTAACATGTCGAGCGTAATATTTTACAACATTCCTGGCTCGTCGGCCCCTACTTCTCGGTGGGAACAGTATTTACGTCTATAACGTTATATATCCTAACCTAAGGGAACCTAACATTTCGGAAGTAATATTTGATAACATTCCTGGCGTGTAGGCACTTAGTTCTCGGTGGGAATATCATATACGTCTATAACGTTATATATCCTATCCTAAGGCAATCCTAACATGTCGAATGTAATATTTTACAGCATTCCTGGCGCGTCGGCCCCTACTTCTCGGGTGGAACATTATATACGTCTATAACGTTATATATCCTAGTTTAAGACAACCTAACATCTCGGATGTAATATTTTACAACATTCCCGTCACTTCGGCCCCTACTTCTCGGTGGGAACATTATATACGTCTGTAACGCTATATATCCTAGCCTAAGGCAATCCTAACATCTCGGAAGTAATATTTTTCAACATTCCTAGCGCGTCGGCACCTACTTCTCGGTGGGAACATTATATACGTCTATAACGTTATATATCCTACCGTAAGGCAACCTAACATCTCGGATGTAATATTTTACTACATTCGTGGCGCGCCGGCACCTATTTCTCGGTGGGAACATTATATACATCTATAACTTTACATATCCTAGCCTAAGGCAACCTAACATCTCGGATGTAATATTTTACTACATTCCTGGCGCGCCGGCCCCCACTTCTCGGTGGGAATATTATATACGTCTATAACGCTATATATCCTAGCCTAAGGCAAACTAACATATCGAATGTAATATTTTACAACATTCCCGTCACTTCGGCCCCTACTTCTCGATGGGAACATTATATTCGTCTATATCGCAATATATCATAGCCTAAGGCAACCTAACATGTCGAGCGTAATATTTTACCACATTCCTGGCTCGTCGGCCCCTACTTCTCGGTGGGAACATTATATACGTCTATAACGTTATATATCCTAACCTAAGGGAACCTAACATCTCGGATGTAATATTTGACAACATTCTTGTCGTGTCGGCCCGTACTCCTCGGTGGGAATATCGTATACGTCTATTACGTTATATATCCTAGCCTAAGGCAATCCTAACACGTCGAATGTAATATTTATAACATTCCTGGCGCGGCGGCCCCTACTTCTCGGTGGGAACATTATATACGTCTATATCGCTATATATCCTAGCCTAAGGCAACCTAACATGTCGAGCGTAATATTTTACAACATTCCTGTCTCGTCGGCACCTACTTCTCGGTGGGAACTTTATATACGTCTATAACGTTATATATCCTAGCATAAGGCAACCTTACATGTCGAATGTAATATTTTACAATATTCCTGGCACGTCGGCAACTACTTCTAGGTGGGAACATTATATACGTCTATAACGTTACTTATCCTAGCCTAAGGCAACCTAACATCTCGGATGTAATATTTTACTACATTCGTGTCGCACCGGCCCCTACTTCTCGGTCGGAATATTATATACGTCTATATTGCTATATATCATATCCTAAGGCAACCTAACATGTCGAGCGTAATATTTTACAACATTCCTGGCTCGTCGGCCCCTACTTCTCGGTGGGAACATTATTTACGTCTATAACGTTATATATCCTGACCTAAGGGAACCTAACATTTCGGAAGTAATATTTGATAACATTCCTGGCGTGTAGGCCCTTAGTTCTCGGTGGGAATATCATATACGTCTATAACGTTATATATCCTAGCCTAAGGCAATCCTAACATGTCGAATGTAATATTTTACAGCATTCCTGGCGCGTCGGCCCCTAATTCTCGGGTGGAACATTATATACGTCTATAACGTTATATATCCTAACCTAAGGCAACCTAACATCTCGGATGTAATATCTTACAACATTCCCGTCACTTCGGCCCCTACTTCTCGGTGGGAATATTATATACGTCTATAACGTTATATATCCTAGCCTAAGGCAATCTAACATCTCGCATGTAATATTTTACTACATTCCTGCCGCGCCGGCCCCCACTTCTCGGTGGGAATATTATATACGTCTATATTGCTATATATCATATCCTAAGGCAACCTAACATGTCGAGCGTAATATTTTACAACATTCCTGGCTCGTCGGCCCCTACTTCTCGGTGGGAACAGTATTTACGTCTATAACGTTATATATCCTAACCTAAGGGATCCTAACATTTCGGAAGTAATATTTGATAACATTCCTGGCGTGTAGGCCCTTAGTTCTCGGTGGGAATATCATATACGTCTATAACGTTATATATCCTATCCTAAGGCAATCCTAACATGTCGAATGTAATATTTTACAGCATTCCTGGCGCGTCGGCCCCTACTTCTCGGGTGGAACATTATATACGTCTATAACGTTATATATCCTAGTCTAAGACAACCTAACATCTCGGATGTAATATTTTACAACATTCCCGTCACTTCGGCCCCTACTTCTCGGTGGGAACATTATATACGTCTATAACGCTATATATCTTAGCCTAAGGCAACCTAACATCTCGGAAGTAATATTTTTCAACATTCCTAGCGCGTCGGCACCTACTTCTCGGTGGGAACATTATATACGTCTATAACGTTATATATCCTACCGTAAGGCAACCTAACATCTCGGATGTAATATTTTACTACATTCGTGGCGCGCCGGCACCTATTTCTCGGTGGGAACATTATATACATCTATAACTTTACATATCCTAGCCTAAGGCAACCTAACATCTCGGATGTAATATTTTACTACATTCCTGGCGCGCCGGCCCCCACTTCTCGGTGGGAATATTATATACGTCTATAACGCTATATATCCTAGCCTAAGGCAAACTAACATATCGAATGTAATATTTTACAACATTCCCGTCACTTCGGCCCCTACTTCTCGATGGGAACATTATATTCGTCTATATCGCTATATATCATAGCCTAAGGCAACCTAACATGTCGAGCGTAATATTTTACCACATTCCTGGCTCGTCGGCCCCTACTTCTCGGTGGGAACATTATATACGTCTATAACGTTATATATCCTAACCTAAGGGAACCTAACATCTCGGATGTAATATTTGACAACATTCTTGTCGTGTCGGCCCGTACTCCTCGGTGGGAATATCGTATACGTCTATAACGTTATATATCCTAGCCTAAGGCAATCCTAACACGTCGAATGTAATATTTATAACATTCCTGGCGCGGCGGCCCCTACTTCTCGGTGGGAACATTATATACGTCTATATCGCTATATATCCTAGCCTAAGGCAACCTAACATGTCGAGCGTAATATTTTACAACATTCCTGGCTCGTTGGCCCTTACTTCTCGGTGGGAAAATTATATACGTCTAGAATGTTATATATCCTAACCTAAGGGAACCTAACATCTCGGATGTAATATTTTACAACATTCCTGTCGTGTCCGCCCCTATTTCTCGGTGGGAACATTATATACGTCTTTAAAGCTATGTATCCTAGCCTAAGACAACCTAATTTGTCGAGCGTAATATTTTACAACATTCCTGGGGCGTCGGCCCCTATTTCTCGGTGGGAACATTATATAAGTCAATAACGTTGTATATCCTAACCTAAGGCAACCTAACATCTCGGATGTAATATTTTACAACATTCCCGTCACTTCGGCCCCTACTTCTCGGTGGGAACATTATATACGTCTATATCGCTATATATCATAACGTAGGGCAACCTAACATCTCGGATGTAATATTTTACTACATTCCTGGCACGTCGGCCCCTACTTCTCGGTGGGGACAGTATATAAGTCTATAACGTTATATATCCTAACCTAAGGCAACCTAACATCTTGGATGTAATATTTTACTACATTCCTGGCTCGTCGGCCCCTACTTCTCGGTGGGAACATTATATACGTCTATAACGTTACTTATCCTAGCCGAAGGCAACCCAACATCTCGGATGTTATATTTTACTACATTCCTGGCGCGCCGGCCCCTACTTCTCGGTGGGAACATTATATACGTCTTTAACAATATATATCCTAGCCTAAGGCAATCCTAACATGTCGAATGTATAATTTCACAACATTCCCGTCACTTCGGCCCCTACTTCTCGGTGGGAACATTATATACGTCTATAACGTTATATATCCTAACCTAAGACAACTTAACACGTCGAATGTAATATTTTACAACATTCCTGGGGCGCCGACCCCTATTTCTCGGTGGGAACATTATATAAGTCAATAACGTTATATATCCTAACCTAAGGCAACCTAACATCTCGGATGTAATATTTTACAACATTCCCGTAACTTCGGCCCCTACTTCTCGTTGGGAACATTATATACGTCTATAACGTTATATATCTTGGCCTAAGGCAATCATAACACCTCGGATGTAATATTTTACAACATTCCTGGCGCGCCGGCACCTATTTCTCGGTGGATACATTATATACGTCTATATCGCTATATATACTAGCCTAAGGCAACCTAACATCTCGGGTGAAATATTTTACAACATTCCCGTCACTTCGGCCCCTACTTCTCGGTGGGAACATTATATACGTCTATAACGTTATATATCCTAGCCTAAGGCAACCTAACATCTCGGATGTAATATTTTACTACATTCCGGCCGCGCCGGGCCCCACTTCTCGGTGGGAATATTATACACGTCTATATCGCTATATATCATATCCTAAGGCAACCTAACATGTCGAGCGTAATATTTTACAACATTCCTGGCTCGTCGGCCCCTACTTCTCGGTGGGAACATTATTTACGTCTATAACGTTATATATCCTAACCTATGGGAACCTAACATTTCGGAAGTAATATTTGATAACATTCCTGGCGTGTAGGCCCGTAGTTCTCGGTGGGAATATCATATACGTCAATAAAGTTATATATCCTAGCCTAAGGCAATCCTAACATGTCGAATGTAATATTTTACAGCATTCCTGGCGCGTCGGCCCCTACTTCTCGGGTGGAACATTATATACGTCTATAACGTTATATGTCCTAACCTAAGGCAACCTAACATCTCGGATGTAATATTTTACTACATTCCTGGCACGTCGGCCCCTACTTCTCGGTGGGAACATTATATACGTCTATAACGCTATATATCCTAGCCTAAGGCAAACTAACATATCGAATGTAATATTTTACAACATTCCCGTCACTTCGGCCCCATCTTCTCGGTGGGAACATTATATACGTCTATAACGTTATATATCCTAGCCTAAGGCAATCCTAACATCTCGGATGTAATATTTTACTACATTCGTGGCGCGCCGACCGCTATTTCTCGGTGGGAATATTATATACGTCTATATCGCTATATATCATAGCCTAAGGCAACCTAACATGTCGAGCGTTATATTTTACAACATTCCTGGCTCGTTGGCCCCTACTTCTCGGTGGGAATATTATATACGGCTATAACGTTATATATTCTAACCTAAGGGAACCTAACATCTCGGATGTAATATTTTACAACATTCCTGGCGTGTCGGCCCCTATTTCTCGGTGGGAACATTATATACGTCTTTAACGCTATATATCATATCCTAAGGCAACCTAACATGTCGAGCGTAATATTTTACAACATTCCTGGCTCGTCGGTCCCTACTTCTCGGTGGGAACATTATATACGTCTATAACGCTATATATCCTAGCCTAAGGCAACCTAACACCTCGGATGTAATGTTTTACAACTTTCCTGGCGTGTCGGCCCCTATTTCTCGGTGGGAACATTATATACGTCTTTAACAATACATATCCTAGCCTAAGGCAATCCTAAAATGTCGAATGTATAATTTTACAACATTCCCGTCACTTCGGCCCCTACTTCTCTGTGGGAACATTATATACGTCTATAACGTTATATATCCTAGTCTAAGGCCACCTAACATCTCGGATGTAATATTTTACTACATTCGTGTCGCACCGGCCCCAACTTCTCGGTGGGAACATTATATACGTCTATAACGTTATATATCCTAACCTAAGGGAACCTAACACCACGGATGTAATGTTTTACAACATTCCTGGCGTGTCGGCCCCTATTTCTCGATGGGAACATTATATATGTCTATAACGCTATATGTCCTAGCCTGAGACAACCTAACATGTCGAATATAATATTTTACAATATTCCTGGCGCGTCGGCAACTACTTCTCGGTGGGATCTGTATATACGTCTATAACGTTATATATCCTAACCTAAGACAACTTAACATGTCGAATGTAATATTTTACAACATTCCTGGGGCGCCGACCCCTATTTCTCGGTGGGAACATTATATACGTCTATAACGTTATATATCCTAGCCTAAGGCAATCCTAACATCTCGGATGTAATATTTTACTACATTCGTGGCGCGCCGACCGCTATTTCTCGGTGTGAATATTATATACGTCTATATCGCTATATATACTAGCCTAAGGCAACCTAACATGTCGAATGTAATATTTTACAGCATTCCTGGCGCGCCGGCCCCTACTTCTCGGTGGGAACATTATATACGTCTATAACGTTATATATACTAGCCTAAGGCAATCCTAACATCTCGGATGTAATATTTTACTACATTCGTGGCGCGCCGACCGCTATTTCTCGGTGGGAATATTATATACGTCTATATCGCTATATATCATAGCCTAAGGCAACCTAACATGTCGAGCGTAATATTTTACAACATTCCTGGCTCGTTGGCCCCTACTTCTCGGTGGGAATATTATATACGGCTATAACGTTATATATTCTAACCTAAGGGAACCTAACATCTCGGATGTAATATTTCACAGCATTCCTGGCGTGTCGGCCCCTATTTCTCGGTGGGAACATTATATACGTCTTTAACGCTATACATCCTAGCCTAAGGCAACCTAACATGTCGAGCGTAATATTTTACAACATTCCTGGCTCGTCGGTCCCTACTTCTCGGTGGGAACATTATATACGTCTATAACGCTATATATCCTAGCCTAAGGCAACCTAACACCACGGATGTAATGTTTTACAACATTCCTGGCGCGCCGGCACCTATTTCTCGGTGGATACATTATATACGTCTATATCGCTATATATACTAGCCTAAGGCAACCTAACATCTCGGGTGAAATATTTTACAACATTCCCGTCACTTCGGCCCCTACTTCTCGGTGGGAACATTATATACGTCTATAACGTTATATATCCTAGCCTAAGGCAACCTAACATCTCGGATGTAATATTTTACTACATTCGTGTCGCACCGGCCCCAACTTCTCGGTGGGAACATTATATACGTCTATAACGTTATATATCCTAACCTAAGGGAACCTAACACCACGGATGTAATGTTTTACAACATTCCTGGTGTGTCGGCCCCTATTTCTCGATGGGAACATTATATATGTCTATAACGCTATATGTCCTAGCCTGAGACAACCTAACATGTCGAATATAATATTTTACAATATTCCTGGCGCGTCGGCAACTACTTCTCGGTGGGATCTGTATATACGTCTATAACGTTATATATCCTAACCTAAGACAACTTAACATGTCGAATGTAATATTTTACAACATTCCTGGCACGTCGGCCCCTACTTCTCGGTGGGAACATTATATACGTCTATAACGCTATATATCCTATCCTAAGGCAAACTAACATATCGAATGTAATATTTTACAACATTCCCGTCACTTCGGCCCCTACTTCTCGGTGGGAACATTATATACGTCTATATCGCTATATATCATAACGTAGGGCAACCTAACATCTCGGATGTAATATTTTACTACATTCCTGGCTCGTCGGCCCCTACTTCTCGGTGGGAACATTATATACGTCTATAACGTTACTTATCCTAGCGGAAGGCAACCCAACATCTCGGATGTTATATTTTACAACATTCCTGGCGCGCCGACACCTATTTCTCGGTGGGAACATTATATACGTCTATATCGCTATATATACTAGCCTAAGGCAACCTAACATGTCGAATGTAATATTTTACAGCATTCCTGGCGCGCCGGCCCCTACTTCTCGGTGGGAACATTATATACGTCTATAACGTGATATATCCTAGCCTAAGGCAATCCTAACATCTCGGATGTAATATTTTACTACATTCGTGGCGCGCCGACCGCTATTTCTCGGTGGGAATATTATATACGTCTATATCGCTATATATCATATCCTAAGGCAACCTAACATGTCGAGCGTAATATTTTACAACATTCCTGGCTCGTTGGCCCCTACTTCTCGGTGGGAATATTATATACGTCTATAACGTTATATATTCTAACCTAAGGGAACCTAACATCTCGGATGTAATATTTTACAACATTCCTGGCGTGTCGGCCCCTATATCTCGGTGGGAGCATTATATACGTCTTTAACAATACATATCCTAGCCTAAGGCAATCCTAACATGTCGAATGTATAATTTTACAACATTCCCGTCACTTCGGCCCCTACTTCTCTGTGGGAACATTATATACGTCTATAACGTTATATATCCTAGTCTAAGGCCACCTAACATCTCGGATGTAATATTTTACTACAGTCGTGTCGCACCGGCCCCTACTTCTCGGTGGGAAAATTATATACGTCTATAACGTTATATACCCTAGCCTAAGGCAACCTAACATCTCGGATGTAATATTTTACAACATTCCCGTCACTTCGGCCCCTACTTCTCGGTGGGATCATTATATACGTCTATAACGATATATATCCTCGCCTAAGGCAATCCTAACATCTCGGATGTAATATTTTACAACATTCCTGGCGCGCCGGCACCTATTTCTCGGTGGGAACATTATATACGTCTATAACTTTACATATCCTAGCCTAAGGCAACCTAACATTTCGGATGTAATATTTCACTACATTCCTGGCGCGTCGGCCCCCACTTCTCGGTGGGAACATTATATACGTCTATATCGCTATATATACTAGCCTAAGGCAACCTAACATGTCGAATGTAATATTTTACAGCATTCCTGACGCGCCGGCCCCTACTTCTCGGTGGGAACATTATATACGTCTATAACGTGATATATCCTAGCCTAAGGCAATCCTAACGTCTCGGATGTAATATTTTACTACATTCGTGGCGCGCCGCCCACTATTTCTCGATGCGAACATTATATACGTCTATATCGCTATATATCCTAGCCTAAGGCAACCTAACATGTCGAGCGTAATATTTTACAACATTCCTGGCTCGTCGGCACCTACTTCTCGGTGGGAACTTTATATACGTCTATAACGTTATATATCCTAGCATAAGGCATCCTTACATGTCGAATGTAATATTTTACAATATTCCTGGCGCGTCGGCAACTACTTCTCGGTGGGAACAGTATATCCGTCTATAACGTTATATATCCTAACCTAAGGCAACTTAACATGTCGAGTGTAATGTTACACCACATTCCTGGCTCGTTGGCCCCTACTTCTCGGTGGGAACATTATGAGCGTCTATAACGTTATATATCCTAACATAAGGCAACCTAACATCTCGGATGTTATATTTTACTACATTCGTGGCGCGCCGGCCCCTACTTCTCAGTGGGAACATTATATACGTCTATCACGTTATATATCCTAGCCTAAGGCAACCTAACATATCGGATGTAATATTTTACAACATTCTGGCGTGTCGTCGCCTGCTTCTCGATGGGGACATTAGATACTTCTATAACGTTGTATGTCCTAACCTAACGCAACCTAACATCTCGGATGTAGTATTTTCCAACATTCCTGGCGGGTCGCCCTCTACTTCTCGGAGGGAACATTATATACGTCTGTAACGTAACATAACCTAACCTAACCCATCTAGCCCCTCGCTGGTAACGTTTTACAGATTCCCGGTCGTGTCGGCCCGTACGTCTCGGTGCGGACAATATACAGGTCTATAAGGTTATACATCCTAACCTAAGGCAACCTAACATCTCAAATGTAGTATTTTACAACATTCCACTCGGTTCGGCCCCTAATTCTCGTTGGGTTCATTATATACTTCTATAATGTAATATAACCTAACCTAACCCATCTAGCCGCACGCTGGTAATGTTTTACACAATCCCGGTCGTATCGACCGGTACTACTCGGTCGGTACATTATATGCGTCTAGAACGTTATATATCCTAACCTAAGGCAACCTAACATCTCGGATGTAGTATTTTCCATAGTTCCTGGCGGGACGGCCCCTACTTCTCGGTTGGAACATTATATACGTCCATAACGTAATATAACCTAACCTAACCCATCTAGCCCCTCGGCGGTAATGTTTTACAGAATCCCGTTCGTGTCGTCCCGTACGTCTCTGTGCGGACATTATATAAGTCTATAACGTTATATATCCTAACCTAAGGCAACTTACATCTCGAATGTAGTATTTTACAACATTCCATTCGCTCCGGCCCCTAATTCTCGTTGGGTACATTATATACGTCGATAACGTAATATAACCTAACCTAGCCCATCTACCCCCACTCTGGTAATGTTTTACACAATCCCGGTCGTGTCGGCCGGTACTACTCGGTCGGGACATTATATACATCTATAACGTTGTATATGCTAACCTAAGGCAACCTAACATCTCGAATTCAATATTTTACAAAATTCCTGCCATGTCGGTCCCTACTTCTCGGTGGGAACATTATATACGTCTATAACGTTGTATATGCTAACCTAAGGGAACCTAACATCTCGGGTGTAATATTTTACAACATTCCTGACGCGTCGGCCCCTATTTCTCGGTGGGAATATTATATACGTCTATAACATTATATTTCCTAGCCTAAGGCAACCTAAAATGTCGAATGTAATATTTTACAACATTCTGGCGTGTCGTCGCCTGCTTCTCGAAGGGGACATTATATACGTCTATAACGTTGTATATCCTAACCTAACGCAACCTAACATCTGGGATGTAATATTTTACAACATTCCTGACGCGTCGGTCCCTACTTCTCGGTGGGAACACTGTATACTTCTATAACGATATATGTCCTAGCCTAAGGCAACCTAACATCTCGGATGTAATAATTTACAACATTCCTGGCGTGTCGTCGCCTGCTTCCCGATGGGGACATTATATACGTCTATAGCGTTGTATATCCTAACCTAACGCAACCTAACATCTGGGATGTAATATTTTACAAGATTCCTGCCATGTCGGTCCCCACGTCTCGGTGGGAACATTATATTAGTCTATAACGATATATATCCTAACCTAAAGCAACGTAACATCTCGGATGTAATATTTTACAACATTCCTGGCATGTCGGTCCCTACATCTCGGTGGGAACTTTCTATACATCTATAACGTTGTATATCCTAAGCTAAGGGAACCTAACATCTCGGGTGTAATATTTTACAACATTCCTGACCCGTCGGCCCCTATTTCTCGGTGGGAACATTCTATACGTCTATAACGTTGTGTATCCTAACCTAAAGGTACCTAACATCTCGGGTGTAATATTTTACAACATTCCTGACGCGTCGGCCCCTATTTCTCGGTGGGAACATCCTATACGTCGATAACGTTGTATATCCTAACATAAGGGAACCTAACATCTCGGGTGTAAT
Organism: Xylocopa violacea; assembly: GCA_963969225.1. Classification (NCBI taxonomy): domain Eukaryota; kingdom Metazoa; phylum Arthropoda; class Insecta; order Hymenoptera; family Apidae; genus Xylocopa; species Xylocopa violacea. Next base: position 217,350 of record CAXAJV010000835.1, read on the forward strand.
ATTTTACAACATTCCTGGCATGTCAGTCCCCACTTCTTGGTGGTAACATTATATACGTCTATAACGTTCTATATCATAACCTAAGGCAACAATGCATCTCGGATGTAATAGTTGATAACATTCCTGGCGTGTCGGCCCGTACATCTCGGTGGGAACATTATATACGTCTATAACGTTATATATCCTAACGCAAGGCAACATAACATCTCGGATGCAATATTTTACAACATTCCTGGCGTGTCGTCGCCTGCTTCTCGATGGGAACATTATATACATCTATAACGTTGTATATCCTAACCTAAGGCAACCTAACATCTCGGATGTAATATTTTACAACATTCCTGGCATGTCGGTCCCTACTTCACGGTGGGAACATTCTATCAGTCTATAACGTTGTACATCCTAACCTAACGCAACCTAACACCTGGGATGTAATATTTTACAACATTCCTGGCATGTCGGTCCCTACATCTCGGTGGGAACTTTCTATACGTCTATAACGTTGTATATCCTAACCTAAGGGAACCTAACATCTCGGGTGTAATATTTTACAACATTCCTGACCCGTCGGCCCCTATTTCTCGGTGGGAACATTCTATACGTCTATAACGTTATATATCCTAACGTAAGGCAGGATAACATTTCGGATGCATTATTATACAACATTCCTGGCATGTCGGTCCCTACGTCTCGGTGGGAACAATCTGTACGTCTATAGCGTTATATATCCGAATCTAAGGCAGCCTAACATTTCGGATGTAGTATTTTACAACATTCCTGGCGGTTCGGCCCCTACTTCTCGGTGGGAACATTATATACATCTATAACGTAATATAACCTAACCTAATCCATCTAGCCCCTCGCTGGGAATGTTTTATAGAATCCCGTTCGTGTAGCCCCATACGTCCCGTTGGGGATATTATATACGTCTATACCGTTATATATCCTAACCGAAGGCAACCTAATATCCCGGATGTAGTATTTTACAACATTCCTGGTCGGTGGGCCCCTACTTCTCGGTGGGAACAATATATACGTCTATAACGTTGTATATCCTAACGTAACCCATCTAGCCCCTCGCTGGTAATGTTTTACAGAATCCCGGTCGTGTCGGACCGTACGTCTCGGTTGGGACATTGTATACGACTATAGCGTTATATATCCGAATCTAAGGCAGCCTAACATTTCGGATGTAGTATTTTATAACATTCCTGGCGGTTCGGCCCCTACTTCTCGGTGGGAACATTATATACATCTATAACGTAATATAAACTAACCTAATCCATCTAGCCCCTCGCTGGGAATGTTTTATAGAATCCCGTTCGTGTAGCCCCATACGTCCCGTTGGGGTATTATATACGTCTATAACGTTATATATCCTAACCTAAGGCAACCTAATATCTCGGATGTAGTATTTTACAACATTCCTGGTCGGTGGGCACCTACTTCTCGGTGGGAACAGTATATACGTCTATAGCGTTATATATCCTAGCCTAGGGCAACCTAACGTATCGGTTGTAATATTTTACTACATTCCTGGCGCGCCGGACCCTACTTCCCGATGGGAACAGTATATACGTCTATAGCGTTATATATCCTAGCCTAAGGCAATCCTAACATGTCTGAAGAAATATTTTACAACATTCCTATCGCGTCGGCACCTACTTCTCCGTGGGAACATTATATACGTCTATACCGTTATATATCCTAGTCTAAGACAACCTAACATATCGGATGTAATATTTTACTACATTCCTGGCGCCCCGGCCCCTACTTCTCGGTGGGAACATTATATACGTCTGTAACGCTATATATCCTAGCCTAAGGCAATGCTAACATCTCGGATGTAATATTTTACAACATTCCTGGCGCGCCGGCACCTATTTCTCGGTGGGAACATTATATACGTCTATAACGTTATATATCCTAGCCTAAGACAACCTAACATATCGGATGTAATATTTTACTACATTCCTGGCGCCCCGGCCCCTACTTCTTGGTGGGAACATTATATACGTCTATAACGCCATATATCCTAACCTAAGGCAACCTAAAATGTCGAGCGTAATATTTTACAACATTCCTGGCTCGTGGGCCCCTACTACTCGGAGGGAACATTATATACGTCTATAACGTTATATATCCTAGCCTAAGACAACCTAACATATCGGATGTAATATTTTACTACATTCCTGGCGCCCCGGCCCCTACTTCTTGGTGGGAACATTATATACGTCTATAACGCCATATATCCTAACCTAAGGCAACCTAAAATGTCGAGCGTAATATTTTACAACATTCCTGGCTCGTGGGCCCCTACTACTCGGAGGGAACAGTATATAAGCCTATAAAGTTATATATCCTAGCCTAAGGCAACCTAACATCTCGGATGTAATATTTTACTACATTCGTGGCGCGCCGACCGCTACTTCTCGACGGGAACATTATATACGTCTATATCGCTATATATCCTAGCATAAGGCAACCTAACACGTCGAGCGTAATATTTTACAACATTCCTGGCTCGTCGGCCCCTACTTCTCTGTGGGAACATTATATACGTCTATAACGTTACATATCCTAGCCTAAGGCAACCTAACATCTCGGATGTAATGTTTTACTACATTCCTGGCGCGCCGGCCCCTACTTTTCGGTGGGAACATTATATACGTCTGTAACGCTATATATCCTAGCCTAAGGCAACCTAACTTGTCGAGCGTAATATTTTACAACATTCCTGGCTCGTCGGCCCCTACTTCTCGGTGGGAACATTATATACGTCTATAACGTTATGTATCCTAGACTAAGGCTATCCTAACATCTCGGATGTAATATTTTACAACATTCCTGACTCGTCGGCCCCTATTTCTCGGTGGGAATATTATATACGTCTATAAAGTTATATATCCTAGCCTAAGGCATCCTAGCATGACGAATGTAATATTTTACAGCATTCTGGCGTGTCGTCGCCTGCTTCTCGAAGGGGACATTGTATACGTCTATAACGCCATATATCCTAACCTAAGGCAACCTAAAATGTCGAGCGTAATATTTTACAACATTCCTGGCTCGTCGGCCCCTACTTCTCGGAGGGAACAGTATATAAGCCTATAACGTTATATATCCTAGCCTAAGGCAACCTAACTTCTCGGATGTAATATTTTACTACATTCCTGGCGCGCCAGCCCCTACTTTTCGGTGGGAACATTATATACGTCTGTAACGCTATATATCCTAGCCTAAGGCAACCTAACAACGCGGATATAATATTTTACTACATTCCTGGCGTGCCGGCCCCTACTTTTCGGTGGGAACATTATATACGTCTGTAACGCAATATATCCTAGCCTAAGGCAACCTAACTTGTCGAGCGTAAGGTTTTACAACATTCCTGGCTCGTCGGCCCATACCTCTCGGTGGGAATATTATATACGTCTATAACGTTATATACCCTAGCCTAAGGCAACCTAACATCTCGGATGTAATATTTTACTGTATTCGTAGAGCGCCTTCCCCTACTTCTCGCTGGGAACATTATTTACGTCTAAAACGCTATATATCCTAGCTTAAGGCAACCTAACATGTCGAATGTAATATTTTACAAAATTCCTGGAGCGTCGGCACCGACTTCTCGGTGGGAACAGTATATACGTCTAGAACGTTGGATATCCTAGCCTAAGGCAATCCTAACATCTCGGATGTAATATTTTACAACATTCCTGGCGCGTCGGCACCTACTTCTCGGAGGGAACAGTATATAAGTCTATAACGTTGTATATCCTAGCCTAAGGCAACCTAACATCTCGGATGTAATATTTTACTACATTCCTGGCGCGCTGGCCCCTACTTCTCGGAGGGAAGAGTATATACGTCTATATCGCTACATATCCTAGCCTAAGGCAACCTAACATGTCGAGCGTAATATTTTACAACATTCCTGGCTCGTCGGCCCCTACTTCTCTGTGGGAACATTATATACGTCTATAGCGTTATATATCCTAACCTAAGGCAACCTAACATTTCGGATGTTATATTTTACTACATTCCTGGCACGTCCGCCCCTACTTCTCGGTGGCAACATTATATACGTCATTAAAGCTATATATCCTAGCCTAAGGCAACCTAACATCTCGGATGTAATATTTTACGACATTCCTGCCGCGCCGGCCCCTGCATCTCGGTGGGAACAGTATATACGTCTTTAACGTTATATATCCTAGCCTAAGGCAATCCTAACGTCTTGGAAGTAATATTTTACATCATTCCTATCGCGTCGGCACCTACTTCTCGGTGGGAACATTATATACGTCTATAACGTTATATATCCTAGCCTAAGACAACCTAACATATCGGATGTAATATTTTACTACATTCCTGGCGCCCCGGCCCCTACTTCTCGGTGGGAACATTATATACGTCTATAACGTCATATATCCTAACCTAAGGCAACCTAAAATGTCGAGCGTAATATTTTACAACATTCCTGGCTCGTCGGCCCCTACTACTCGGAGGGAACAGTATATAAGCCTATAACGTTATATATCCTAGCCTAAGGCAACCTAACTTCTCGGATGTAATATTTTACTACATTCCTGGCGCGCCGGCCCCTACTTTATGGTGGGAACATTATATATGTCTATAACGCTATATGTTCTAGCCAGAGACAACCTAACATGTCGAATATAATATTTTACAATATTCCCGGCGCGTCGGCAACTACTTCTCGGTGGGAACTGTATATACGTCTATAACGTTATATATCCTAACCTAAGACAACTTAACATGTCGAATGTAATATTTTACCACATTCCTGGCTCGTTGGCCCCTACTTCTCGGTGGGAACATTATATACGTCTATAACGTTATATATCCTAACCTAAGGCAACCTAACATACCGGATGTAATATTTTACCACATTCCTGGAGCGCTGGCCCCTACTTCCCGGTGGGAACATTATATACGTCTATAACGCCATATATCCTAACTTAAGGCAACCAAAAATGTCGAGCGTAATATTTTACTACATTCCTGGCGTGTCGGCCCTTATTTCTCGGTGGGAATATTATATACGCCTTTAACGCTATATGTCCTAGCCTGAGACAACCTAACATGTAGAACGTAATATTTTACAATATTCCTGGCGCGTCGGCAACTACTTCTCGGTGGGAACAGTATATACGTCTATAACGTTATATATCCTGACCTAAGGCAACTTAACATGTCGGATGTCATATTTTACAACATTCCTGGCGCGTCGGCACCTCCTTCTCGGTTGCAACATTATATACGTCTATAACGTTATATATCCTAACCTAAGGGAACCTAACACCTCGGATGTAATATTTCTAAACATTCCTGGCGTGTCGGCCCGTAATTCTCGGTGGGAACATTATATACGTCATTAACGCTATATATCCTAGCCTATGGCAACCTAACTTGCCGAGCGTAATATTTTACAACATTCCTGGCGCGTCGGCACCTACTTCTCGGTCGGAACAGTATATAAGTCTATAACGTTATATATCCTAGCCTAAGGCAATCCTAACATGTCGAATGTAAAATTTTACATCAGTCCTGGGGCGTCGGCCCCTATTTCTCGGTGGGAAAATTATATAAGTCAATAACGTTATATATCCCAACCTAAGGCAACCTAACATCTCGGATGTAATATTTTACAACATTCCCGTCAGTTCGGCCCCTACTTCTCGGTGGGAACATTATATACGTCTATAACGATATATATCCTAGCCTAAGGCAACCTAACATGTCGAATGTAATATTTTACAATATTCCTGGAGCGTCGGCAACTACTTCTCGGTGGGAACAGTATATCCGCCTATAACGTTATATATCCTAGCCTAAGGCAACATAACATGTCGAATATAATATTCTACCACATTCCTGACGCGTCGGAACCTACTTCCCGATGGGAACAGTATATAAGTCTATAACGTTATATATCCTAGCCTAAGGCAACCTTACACGTCAAATGTAATATTTTACAATATTCCTGGCGCGTCGGCAACTACTTCTCGGTGGGAACACTATATAAGTCTATAACGTTGTATATCCTAGCCTAAGGCAACCTAACTTCTCGGATGTAATATTTTACTTCATTCCTGCCGCCCCGGCCCCTACATCTCGGTAGGAACAGTATATACGTCGTTAACGTTATATATCCTAGCCTAAGGCAATCCTAACGTCTTGGAAGTAACATTTTACATCATTCCTATCCCGTCGGCACCTACTTCTCGGTGGGAACATTATATACGTCTATAACGTTATATATCCTAGCCTAAGACAACCTAACATGTCGGATGTAATATTTTACTACATTCCTGGCGCCCCGGCCCCTACTTCTCGGTGGGAACATTATATACGTCTATAACGCCATATATCCTAACCTAAGGCAACCTAAAATGTCGAGCGTAATATTTTACAACATTCCTGGCTCGTCGGCCCCTACGTCTCGGAGGGAACAGTATATAAACCTATACGTTATATATCCTAGCTTAAGGCAACCTAACATGTCGAATGTAATATTTTAAAACATTCCTGGCGCGTCGGAACCTACTTCTCGATGGGAACAGTATATACGTCTATAACGTTATATATCCTAGCCTAGGACAACCTAACATATCGGATGTAATATTTTACTACATTCCTGGCGCCTCGGCCCCTACTTCTCGGTGGGAACATTACATACGTCTATAACGCCATATATCCTAACCTAAGGCAACCTAAAATGTCGAGCGTAATATTTTATAACATTCCTGGCTCGTCGGCCCCTACTTCTCGGAGGGAACAGTATATAAACCTATACGTTATATATCCTAGCTTAAGGCAACCTAACATGTCGAATGTAATATTTTAAAACATTCCTGGCGCGTCGGAACCTACTTCTCGATGGGAACAGTATATACGCCTATAACGTTATATATCCTAGCCTAAGGCAATCCTAACGTCTCGGAAGTAAAATTTTACATCATTCCTATCGCGTCGGTACCTACTTCTCGGTGGGAACATTATATACGTCTATAACGTTATATATCCTAGCCTAAGACAACCTAACATATCGGATGTAATATTTTACTACATTCCTGGCGCCCCGGCCCCTACTTCACGGTGGGAACATTATGTACGTCTACAACGCCATATATCCTAACCTAAGGCAACCTAAAATGTCGAGCGTAATATTTTACAACATTCCTGGCTCGTCGGCCCCTACTTCTCGGAGGGAACAGTATATAAGCCTATAACGTTATATATCCTAGCCTAAGGCAACCTAACATCTCGGATGTATTATTTTACTACATTCGTGGCGCGCCGACCGCTACTTCTCGATGGGAACATTATATACGTCTATAACGCTATATGTCCTACCCTAAGGCAACTAACATGTCGAATGTAATATTTTACAACATTCCCGTCACTTCGGCACCTACTTCTCGGTGGGAACATTATATACGTCTATAACGTTATATATCCTAGCCTAAGGCAACCTTACATGTCGAATGTAATATTGTACAATATTCCTGGGGCGTCGGCAGCTACTTCTCGGTGGAAACAGTATATCCGTCTATAACGTTATATATCCTAACCTAAGGCAACATAACATGTCGAATGTAATATTTTACCGCATTCCTGGCTCGGTGGCCCCAACTCCTCGGTGGGAACATTATATACGTCTGTAAAGTTACATATCCTAGCCTAAGGCAACCTAACATGTCGGATGTAATATTTTACTACATTCCTGGCACGTCCGCGCCTACTTCTCGGTGGGAACATTATATACGTCTATAACGCTATATATCCTAGCCTAAGGCAACTTAACATGTCGAATGTAATATTTTACCACATTCCTGGCGCGCCGGCCCCTACTTCTCGGTGGGAACATTATATACGTCTATAACGTTACATATTCTAGCCTAAGGCAACCTAACATCTCGGATGTAATATTTTACTACATTCCTGGCGTGCCGGCCCCTACTTTTCGGTGGGAACATTATATACGTCTGTAACGCTATATATCCTAGGCTAAGGCAACCTAACTTGTCGAGCGTAAAATTTTACTACATTCCTGGCTCGTCGGCCTCTACCTCTCGGTTGGAACATTATATACGTCTATAACGTTATATATCCTAACCTAAGGGAACCTAACATCTCGGATGTAATATTTGACAACATTCTTGTCCTGTCGGCCCGTACTCCTCGGTGGGAATATCGTATACGTCTATAACGTTATATATCCTGGCCTAAGGCAATCCTAACACGTCGAAAGTAATATTTTACAACATTCCTGGCGCGTCGGCCCCTATTTCTCGGTGGGATCATTATATACGTCATTAAAGCTATATATCCTAGCCTAAGGCAACCTAACATCTCGGATGTAATATTTTACTACATTCCTGGCGCGCCGGCCCCTACTTCTCGGTGGGAAGATTATATACGTCTGTAACGCTATATATCCTAGCCTAAGGCAACCTAACATCTCGGATGTAATATTTTACTACATTCCTGGCACATCCGCCCCTACTTCTCGGTGGGAACATTATATACGTCTATAACGCTATATATCCTAGCCTAAGGCAAACTAACGTGTCGAATGTAATATTTTATAACATTCCAGTCACTTCGGCACCTACTTCTCGGTGGGAACACTATATACGTCTATAACGTTATATGTCCTAGCCTAAGGCAACCTAACATCTCGGAGGTAATATTTTACTATATTCCTGGCGCGCCTTCCCCTACTTCTCGCTGGGAACATTATATACGTCTAAAACGCTATATATCCTAGCTTAAGGCAACCTATCATGTAGAATGTAATATTATACAACATTCCTGGCGCGTCGGCACCTACTTCTCGGTGGGAACAGTATATACGTCTATAACGTTATATATCCTAGCCTAAGGCAATCCTAACATGTCGGATGTAATATTTTACAACATTCCTGGCGCGTCGGCACCTACTTCTCGGAGGGAACAGTATATAAGTCTATAACGTTATATATCCTAGCCTAAGGCTACCTAACATCTCGGATGTAATATTTTACTACATTCCTGGCACATCCGCCGCTACTTCTCGGTGGGAACATTATATACGTATATAACGCTATATATCCTAGCCTAAGGCAAACTAACATGTCGAATGTAATATTTTATAACATTCCCGTCACTTCGGCACCTACTTCTCGGTGCGAACATTATATACGTCTATAACGTTATATGTCCTAGCCTAAGGCAACCTAACATCTCGGAGGTAATATTTTACTATATTCCTGGCGCGCCTTCCCCTACTTCTCGCTGGGAACATTATATTCGTCTAAAACGCTATATATCCTAGCTTAAGGCAACCTATCATGTAGAATGTAATATTATACAACATTCCTGGCGCGTCGGCACCTACTTCTCGGTGGGAACAGTATATACGTCTATAACGTTATATATCCTAGCCTAAGGCAATCCTAACATGTCGGATGTAATATTTTACAACATTCCTGGCGCGTCAGCACCTACTTCTCGGAGGGAACAGTATATAAGTCTATAACGTTATATATAATAGCCTAAGGCTACCTAACTTCTCGGATGTAATATTTTACTACATTCCTGGCGCGCCGGCCCCTACTTCTCGGTGGGAACATTATATACGTCTATATCGTTATCTATCCTAGCCTAAGGCAATCCTAACATATCGAATGTAATATTGTACAAAATTCCCGTCACTTCTGCACCTACTTCTCGGTGGGAACATTATATACGTCTATAACGCTATATATCCTAGCCTAAGGCAAACTAACATTTCGAATGTAATATTTTACAACATTCCCGTCACTTCGGCTCCTACTTCTCGGTGGGAACATTATATACGTCTATATCGCTATATATCCTAGCCTAAGGCAACCTAACATGTCGAGGGTAATATTTCACAACATTCCTGGCTCGTCGGCCCCTACTTCTCGGTGGGAACATTATATACGTCTATAACGTTATGTGTCCTAACTTAAGGGAACCTAACATGTCGGATGTAATATTTGAAAACATTCCTGGCGTGTAGGCACGTACTTCTCGGTGGGAATATCATATACGTCTATAACGCTATATATCCTAGCCTAAGGCAATCCTAACATGTCGAATGTAATATTTTACTACATTCCTGGCGCGCCGGCCCCTACTTCTCGGTGGGAAGATTATATACGTCTGTAACGCTATATATCCTAGGCTAAGGCAATCCCAACATCTCGGATGTAATATTTTACAACATTCCTGGCGCGTCGGCACCTACTTCTCGGAGGGAACAGTATATAAGTCTATAACGTTATATATCCTAGCCTAAGGCAACCTAACTTCTCGGATGTAATATTTTACTACATTCCTGGCGCGCCGGCCCCTACTTCTCGCTGGGAACATTATATACGTCTAAAACGCTATATATCCTAGCTTAAGGCAACCTAGCATGTCGAATGTAATATTTTACAACATTCCTGGCGCGTCGGCACCTACTTCTCGGTGGGAACAGTATATACGTCTATAACGTTATATATCCTAGCCTAAGGCAATCCTAACATCTCGGATGTAATATTTTACTACATTCGTGGCGCGCCTTCCCCTACTTCTCGCTGGGAACATTATTTACGTCTAAAACGCTATATATCCTAGCTTAAGGCAACCTAACATGTCGGATGTAATATTTTACTACATTCGTGGCGCGCCGGCCCCTACTTCTCGGTGGGAACATTATATACGTCTATATCGTTATCTATCCTAGCCTAAGGCAATCCTAACATATCGAATGTAATATTGTACAAAATTCCCGTCACTTCTGCACCTACTTCTCGGTGGGAACATTATATACGTCTATAACGCTATATATCCTAGCCTAAGGCAAACTAACATTTCGAATGTAATATTTTACAACATTCCCGTCACTTCGGCTCCTACTTCTCGGTGGGAACATTATATACGTCTATATCGCTATATATCCTAGCCTAAGGCAACCTAACATGTCGAGCGTAATATTTCACAACATTCCTGGCTCGTCGGCCCCTACTTCTCGGTGGGAACATTATATACGTCTATAACGTTATGTATCCTAACTTAAGGGAACCTAACATGTCGGATGTAATATTTGAAAACATTCCTGGCGTGTAGGCACGTACTTCTCGGTGGGAATATCATATACGTCTATAACGCTATATATCCTAGCCCAAGGCAACCTAACATCTCGGATGTAATATTTTACTACATTCCTGGCACATCCGACCCTACTTCTCGGTGGGAACATTATATACGTCTATAACGCTATATATCCTAGCCTAAGGCAAACTAACATGTCGAATGTAATATTTTATAACATTCCCGTCACTTCGGCACCTACTTCTCGGTGCGAACATTATATACGTCTATAACGTTATATATCCTAGCCTAAGGCAACCTAACATCTCGGATGTAATATTTTACTATATTCCTGGCGCGCCTTCCCCTACTTCTCGCTGGGAACATTATATACGTCTAAAACGCTATATATCCTAGCTTAAGGCAACCTATCATGTCGAATGTAATATTTTCCAACATTCCTGGCGCGTCGGCACCTACTTCTCGGTGGGAACAGTATATACGTTTATAACGTTATATATCCTAGCCTAAGACAATCCCAACATCTCGGATGTAATATTTTACAACATTCCTGGCGCGTCGGCACCTACTTCTCGGAGGGAACAGTATATAAGTCTATAACGTTATATATCCTAGCCTAAGGCAACCTAATATCTCGGATGTAATATTTTACTATATTCCTGCCGCGCCTTACCCTACTTCTCGCTGGGAACATTATATACGTCTAAAACGCTATGTATCCTAGCTTAAGGCAACCTAACATGTCGAATGTAATATTTTACAACATTCCTGGCGCGCCGGCACCTACTTCTCGGTGGGAACAGTATATACGTCTATAACGTTATATATCGTAGCCTAAGGCAATCCTAACATCTAGGACTTAATATTTTACAACATTCCTGGCGCGTCGGCACCTACTTCTCGGAGGGACCAGTATAAAAGCCTATAACGTTATATATCCTAGCCTAAGGCAACCTAACATCTCGGATGTAATATTTTACTGCATTCGTGGCGGGCCTTCCCCTACTTCTCGCTGGGATCATTATTTACGTCTAAAACGCTATATATCCTAGCTTAAGGCAACCTAACATGTCGGATGTAATATTTTACTACATTCGTGGCGCGCCGGCCCCTACTTCTCGGTGGGAACATTATATACGTCTATATCGTTATATATCCTAGCCTAAGGCAATCCTAACATGTCGAATGTAATATTTTACAAAATTCCCGTCACTTCTGCACCTACTTCTCGGTGGGAACATTATATACGTCTGTAACGCTATATATCCTAGCCTAAGGCAAACTAACATGTCGAATGTAATATTTTACAACATTCCCGTCACTTCGGCTCCTACTTCTCGGTGGGAACATTATATACGTCTATATCGTTACACATCCTAGCCTATGGCAACCTAATATGTCGAGCGTAATATTTTACAACATTCCTGGCTCGTCGGCCCCTACTTCTCGTTGGGAACATTATATACGTCTATAACGTCATATATCCTAACCTAAGGGAACCTAACATGTCGGATGTAAAATTTGACAACATTCCTGGTGTGTAGGCACGTACTTCTCGGTGGAAATATCATATACGTCTATAACGCTATATATCCTAGCCTAAGGCAATCCTAACATGCCGAATGTAATATTTTACTACATTCCTGGAGCGCCGGCCCCTACTTCTCGGTGGGAAGATTATATACGTCTGTAACGCTATATATCCTAGCGTAAGGCAACCTTACATGTCGAATGTAATATTTTACAACATTCCTGGCGCGTCGGCACCTACTTCTCGGTGGGAACAGTATATACGTCTATAACGTTATATATCCTAGCCTAAGGCAATCCTAACATCTCGGATATAATATTTTACAACATTCCTGGCGCGTCGGCACCTACTGCTCGGAGGGAACAGTATATAAGTCTGTAACGTTATATATCCTAGCCTAAGGCAACCTTACATGTCGAATGTAATATTTTACAATATTCCTGGCGCGTCGGCAACTACTTCCCGGTGGGAACAGTATATCCGTCTATAACGTTATATATCCTAACCTAAGGCACCTTAACATGTCGAATGTAATATTTTACCGCATTCCTGGCTCGTTGGCCCCTACTCCTCGGTGGGAACGTTATATACGTCTATAAAGTTACATATCCTAGCCTAAGGCAACCTAACATCTCGGATGTAATATTTTACTACATTCCTGGCGCGCCGGCCCCTACTTCTCGGTGGGAAGATTATATACGTCTGTAACACTATATATCCTAGCCTAAGGAAATCCTAACATGTCGGATGTAATATTTTACTACATTCGTGGCGCGCCGGCCCCTACTTCTTGGTGGGAACATTATATACGTCTATATCGTTATATATCCTAGCCTAAGGCAATCCTAACATGTCGAATGTAATATTTTACAAAATTCCCGTCACTTCTGCACCTACTTCTCGGTGGGAACATTATATACGTCTGTAACGCTATATATCCTAGCCTAAGGCAACCTAACATATCGGATGTAATATTTTACTACATTCCTGGCGCCCCGGACCCTACTTCTCGGTGGGAATATTATATACGTCTATAACGCCATATATCCTAACCTAAGGCAACCTAAAATGTCGAGCGTAATATTTGACAACATTCCTGGCTCGTCGGCCCCTACTTCTCGGAGGGAACAGTATATAAGCCTATAACGTTATATATCCTAGCCTAAGGCAAACTAACACATAGGATGTAATATTTTACTACATTCCTGGCGCGCTGGCCCCTACTTCGCGATGGGAACATTATATACGTCTATATCGCTATATATCCTAGCCTAGGGCAACCTAACATGTCGAGCGTAATATTTTACAACATTCCTGGCTCGTCGGCCCCTACTTCTCGGTGGGAATATTATATACGTCTATAACGCCATATATCCTAACCTAAGGCAACCTGACATCTCGTATGTAATATTTTACTACATTCCTGGCTCGTCCGCCCCTACTTCTCGGTGGGAACATCATATACGTCTATAACGCTATATATCCTAGCCTAAGGCTATCCTAACATGTCGAATGTAATATTTTACAACATTCCTGACTCGTCGGCCCCTACTTCTCGGTGGGAACATTATATACGTCTATAACGTTATATATCCTAGCCTAAGGCAACCTTACAGGTCGAATGTAATATTTTAAAATATTCCTGGCGCGTGGGCAACTACTTCTCGGTGGGAACAGTATATCCGTCTATAACGTTATATATCCTAACCTAAGGCACCTTAACATGTCGAATGTAATATTTTACCACATTCCTGGCTCGTTGGCCCCTACACCTCGGTGGGAACATTATATACGTCTATAACGCCATATATCCTAACCAAAGGCAACCTAAAATGTCGAGCGTAATATTTGACAACATTCCTGGTTCGTCGGCCCCTACTTCTCGGAGGGAACAGTATATAAGCCTATAACGTTATATATCCTAGCCTAAGGCAAACTAACACATCGGATGTAATATTTTACTACATTCCTGGCACGTCCGCCCCTACTTCTCGGTGGGAACATCATATACGTCTATAACGCTATATATCCTAGCCTAAGGCAATCCTAACATGTCGAATGTAATATATTACTACATTCGTGGCGCGCCGGCCCCTACTTCTTGGTGGGAACATTATATACGTCTATATCGTTATATATCCTAGCCTAAGGCAATCCTAACATGTCGAATGTAATATTTTACAAAATTCCCGTCACTTCTGCACCTACTTCTCGGTGGGAACATTATATACGTCTGTAACGCTATATATCCTAGCCTAAGGCAACCTAACATATCGGATGTAATATTTTACTACATTCCTGGCGCCCCGGACCCTACTTCTCGGTGGGAATATTATATACGTCTATAACGCCATATATCCTAACCTAAGGCAACCTAAAATGTCGAGCGTAATATTTGACAACATTCCTGGCTCGTCGGCCCCTACTTCTCGGAGGGAACAGTATATAAGCCTATAACGTTATATATCCTAGCCTAAGGCAAACTAACACATCGGATGTAATATTTTACTACATTCCTGGCGCGCTGGCCCCTACTTCGCGATGGGAACATTATATACGTCTATATCGCTATATATCCTAGCCTAGGGCAACCTAACATGTCGAGCGTAATATTTTACAACATTCCTGGCTCGTCGGCCCCTACTTCTCGGTGGGAATATTATATACGTCTATAACGCCATATATCCTAACCTAAGGCAACCTGACATCTCGTATGTAATATTTTACTACATTCCTGGCACGTCCGCCCCTACTTCTCGGTGGGAACATCATATACGTCTATAACGCTATATATCCTAGCCTAAGGCTATCCTAACATGTCGAATGTAATATTTTACAACATTCCTGACTCGTCGGCCCCTACTTCTCGGTGGGAACATTATATACGTCTATAACGTTATATATCCTAGCCTAAGGCAACCTTACAGGTCGAATGTAATATTTTAAAATATTCCTGGCGCGTGGGCAACTACTTCTCGGTGGGAACAGTATATCCGTCTATAACGTTATATATCCTAACCTAAGGCACCTTAACATGTCGAATGTAATATTTTACCACATTCCTGGCTCGTTGGCCCCTACACCTCGGTGGGAACATTATATACGTCTATAACGCCATATATCCTAACCAAAGGCAACCTAAAATGTCGAGCGTAATATTTGACAACATTCCTGGTTCGTCGGCCCCTACTTCTCGGAGGGAACAGTATATAAGCCTATAACGTTATATATCCTAGCCTAAGGCAAACTAACACATCGGATGTAATATTTTACTACATTCCTGGCACGTCCGCCCCTACTTCTCGGTGGGAACATCATATACGTCTATAACGCTATATATCCTAGCCTAAGGCAATCCTAACATGTCGAATGTAATATATTACTACATTCCTGGCACATCCGCCCCTACATCTCGGTGGGAACATTATATACGTCTATAACGCTATATATCCTAGCCTAAGGCAAACTAACATGTCGAATGTAATATTTTATAACATTCCCGTCACTTCGGCACCTACTTCTCGGTGCGAACATTATATACGTGTATAACGTTATATATCCTAGCCTAAGGCAACCTAACATCTCGGATGTAATATTTTACTATATTCCTGGCTCGCCTTCCCCTACTTCTCGATGGGAATATTATATACGTTTATAACGCCATATATCCTAGCTTAAGGCAACCTATCATGTCGAATGTAATATTTTACAACATTCCTGACTCGTCGGCCCCTACTTCACGGTGGGAACATTATATACGTCTATAACGTTATATATCCTAGCCTAAGGCAACCTTACATGTCGAATGTAATATTTTAAAATATTCCTGGCGCGTGGGCAACTACTTCTCGGTGGGAACAGTATATCCGTCTATAACGTTATATATCCTAACCTAAGGCACCTTAACATGTCGAATGTAATATTTTACCACATTCCTGGCTCGTTGGCCCCTACACCTCGGTGGGAACATTATATTCGTCTATAAAGTTACATATCCTAGCCTAAGGCAACCTAACATCTCGGATGTAATATTTTACTACATTCCTGGCGCGCCGGACCCTACTTCTCGGTGGGAAGATTATATACGTCTGTAACGCTATATATCCAAGCCTAAGGCAACCTAACTTGCCGAGCGTAATATTTTACAACATTCCTGGCTCGTCGGCCCCTACATCTCGGTGGGAACATTATATACGTCTATAACGCTATATATCCTAGCCTAAGGCTATCTTAACATGTCGAATGTAATATTTTACAACATTCCTGACTCGTCGGCCCCTACTTCTCGGTGGGAACATTATATACGTCTATAACGTTATATATCCTAGCCTAAGGCAACCTTACATGTCGAATGTAATATTTTAAAATATTCCTGGCGCGTGGGCAACTACTTCTCGGTGGGAACAGTATATCCGTCTATAACGTTATATATCCTAACCTAAGGCACCTTAACATGTCGAATGTAATATTTTACCACATTCCTGGCTCGTTGGCCCCTACACCTCGGTGGGAACATTATATACGTCTATAACGCCATATATCCTAACCAAAGGCAACCTAAAATGTCGAGCGTAATATTTGACAACATTCCTGGTTCGTCGGCCCCTACTTCTCGGAGGGAACAGTATATAAGCCTATAACGTTATATATCCTAGCCTAAGGCAAACTAACACATCGGATGTAATATTTTACTACATTCCTGGCACGTCCGCCCCTACTTCTCGGTGGGAACATCATATACGTCTATAACGCTATATATCCTAGCCTAAGGCAATCCTAACATGTCGAATGTAATATATTACTACATTCCTGGCACATCCGCCCCTACATCTCGGTGGGAACATTATATACGTCTATAACGCTATATATCCTAGCCTAAGGCAAACTAACATGTCGAATGTAATATTTTATAACATTCCCGTCACTTCGGCACCTACTTCTCGGTGCGAACATTATATACGTGCATAACGTTATATATCCTAGCCTAAGGCAACCTAACATCTCGGATGTAATATTTTACTATATTCCTGGCTCGCCTTCCCCTACTTCTCGATGGGAATATTATATACGTTTATAACGCCATATATCCTAGCTTAAGGCAACCTATCATGTCGAATGTAATATTTTACAACATTCCTGACTCGTCGGCCCCTACTTCACGGTGGGAACATTATATACGTCTATAACGTTATATATCCTAGCCTAAGGCAACCTTACATGTCGAATGTAATATTTTAAAATATTCCTGGCGCGTGGGCAACTACTTCTCGGTGGGAACAGTATATCCGTCTATAACGTTATATATCCTAACCTAAGGCACCTTAACATGTCGAATGTAATATTTTACCACATTCCTGGCTCGTTGGCCCCTACACCTCGGTGGGAACATTATATTCGTCTATAAAGTTACATATCCTAGCCTAAGGCAACCTAACATCTCGGATGTAATATTTTACTACATTCCTGGAGCGCCGGCCCCTACTTCTCGGTGGGAAGATTATATACGTCTGTAACGCTATATATCCTAGCCTAAGGCAACCTTACATGTCGAATGTAATATTTTACAACATTCCTGGCGCGTCGGCACCTACTTCTCGGTGGGAATATCATATACGTCTATAACGCTATATATCCTAGCCTAAGGCAATCCTAACATGTCGAATGTAATATTTTACTACATTCCTGGAGCGCCGGCCCCTACTTCTCGGTGGGAAGATTATATACGTCTGTAACGCTATATATCCTAGCCTAAGGCAACCTAACATCTCGGATGTAATATTTTACTATATTCCTGGCACATCCGCCGCTACTTCTCGGTGGGAACATTATATACGTATATAACGCTATATATCCTAGCCTAAGGCAAACTAACATGTCGAATGTAATATTTTATAACATTCCCGTCACTTCGGCACCTACTTCTCGGTGCGAACATTATATACGTCTATAACGTTATATGTCCTAGCCTAAGGCAACCTAACATCTCGGAGGTAATATTTTACTATATTCCTGGCGCGCCTTCCCCTACTTCTCGCTGGGAACATTATATTCGTCTAAAACGCTATATATCCTAGCTTAAGGCAACCTATCATGTAGAATGTAATATTATACAACATTCCTGGCGCGTCGGCAGCTACTTCTCGGTGGGAACAGTATATACGTCTATAACGTTATATATCCTAGCCTAAGGCAATCCTAACATCTCGGATGTAATATTTTACAACATTCCTGGCGCGGCGGCACCTACTTCTCGGAGGGAACAGTATATAAGTCTATAACGTTATATATCCTAGCCTAAGGCTACCTAACTTCTCGGATGTAATATTTTACTACATTCCTGGCGCGCCGGCCCCTACTTCTCGGTGGGAACATTATATACGTCTATATCGTTATCTATCCTAGCCTAAGGCAATCCTAACATATCGAATGTAATATTGTACAAAATTCCCGTCACTTCTGCACCTACTTCTCGGTGGGAACATTATATACGTCTATAACGCTATATATCCTAGCCTAAGGCAAACTAACATTTCGAATGTAATATTTTACAACATTCCCGTCACTTCGGCTCCTACTTCTCGGTGGGAACATTATATACGTCTATATCGCTATATATCCTAGCCTAAGGCAACCTAACATGTCGAGCGTAATATTTCACAACATTCCTGGCTCGTCGGCCCCTACTTCTCGGTGGGGACATTATATACGTCTATAACGTTATGTGTCCTAACTTAGGGGAACCTAACATGTCGGATGTAATATTTGAAAACATTCCTGGCGTGTAGGCACGTACTTCTCGGTGGGAATATCATATACGTCTATAACGCTATATATCCTAGCCTAAGGCAATCCTAACATGTCGAATGTAATATTTTACTACATTCCTGGCGCGCCGGCCCCTACTTCTCGGTGGGAAGATTATATACGTCTGTAACGCTATATATCCTAGGCTAAGGCAATCCCAACATCTCGGATGTAATATTTTACAACATTCCTGGCGCGTCGGCACCTACTTCTCGGAGGGAACAGTATATAAGTCTATAACGTTATATATCCTTGCCTAAGGCAACCTAACTTCTCGGATGTAATATTTTACTACATTCCTGGCGCGCCGGCCCCTACTTCTCGCTGGGAACATTATATACGTCTAAAACGCTATATATCCTAGCTTAAGGCAACCTATCATGTCGAATGTAATATTTTCCAACATTCCTGGCGCGTCGGCACCTACTTCTCGGTGGGAACAGTATATACGTTTATAACGTTATATATCCTAGCCTAAGGCAATCCCAACATCTCGGATGTAATATTTTACAACATTCCTGGCGCGTCGGCACCTACTTCTCGGAGGGACCAGTATAAAAGCCTATAACGTTATATATCCTAGCCTAAGGCAACCTAACATCTCGGATGTAATATTTTACTGCATTCGTGGCGGGCCTTCCCCTACTTCTCGCTGGGATCATTATTTACGTCTAAAACGCTATATATCCTAGCTTAAGGCAACCTAACATGTCGGATGTAATATTTTACTACATTCGTGGGGCGACGGCCCCTACTTCTCGGTGGGAACATTATATACGTCTATATCGTTATATATCCTAGCCTAATGTAATCCTAACATGTCGAATGTAATATTTTACAAAATTCCCGTCACTTCTGCACCTACTTCTCGGTGGGAACATTATATACGTCTGTAACGCTATATATCCTAGCCTAAGGCAAACTAACATGTCGAATGTAATATTTTACAACATTCCCGTCACTTCGGCTCCTACTTCTCGGTGAGAACATTATATACGTCTATATCGCTATATATCCTAGCCTAAGGCAACCTAACATGTCGAGCGTAATATTTTACAACATTCCTGGCTCGTCGGCCCCTACTTCTCGTTGGGAACATTATATACGTCTATAACGTTATATATCCTAACCTAAGGGAACCTAACATGTCGGATGTAATATTTGACAACATTCCTGGCGTGTAGGCACGTACTTCTCGGTGGGAATATCATATACGTCTATAACGCTATATATCCTAGCCTAAGGCAATCCTAACATGTCGAATGTAATATTTTACTACATTCCTGGAGCGCCGGCCCCTACTTCTCGGTGGGAAGATTATATACGTCTGTAACGCTATATATCCTAGCCTAAGGCAACCTAACATCTCGGATGTAATATTTTACTATATTCCTGGCACATCCGCCCCTATTTCTCCGTGGGAACATTATATACGTCTATAACGCTATATATCCTAGTCTAAGGCAAACTAACATGTCGATTGTAATATTTTATAACATTCCTGGCGCGCCGGCCCCTACTTCTCGGTGGGAACATTATATACGTCTATATCGTTATCTATCCTAGCCTAAGGCAATCCCAACATCTCGGATGTAATATTTTACAACATTCGTGGCGCGTCGGCACCTACTTCTCGGAGGGAACAGTATATAAGTCTATAACGTTATATATCTTACCCTAGGCAACCTAACATCTCAGATGTAATATTTTACTATATTCGTGGCGCGCCTTCCCCTACTTTTCGCTGGGAACATTATTTACGTCTAAAACGCTATATGTCCTAGCTTAAGGCAACCTAACATGTCGGATGTAATATTTTACTACATTCGTGGCGCGCCGGCCCCTACTTCTCGGTGGGAACATTATATACGTCTATATCGTTATATATCCTAGCCTAAGGCAATCCTAACATGTCGAATGTAATATTTTACAAAATTCCCGTCACTTCTGCACCTACTTCTCGGTGGGAACATTATATACGTCTGTAACGCTATATATCCTAGCCTAAGGCAAACTAACATGTCGAATGTAATATTTTACAACATTCCCGTCACTTCGGCTCCTACTTCTCGGTGGGAACATTATATACGTCTATATCGTTACACATCCTAGCCTATGGCAACCTAATATGTCGAGCGTAATATTTTACAACATTCCTGGCTCGTCGGCCCCTACTTCTCGTTGGGAACATTATATACGTCTATAACGTCATATATCCTAACCTAAGGGAACCTAACATGTCGGATGTAAAATTGGACAACATTCCTGGTGTGTAGGCACGTACTTCTCGGTGGAAATATCATATACGTCTATAACGCTATATATCCTAGCCTAAGGCAATCCTAACATGCCGAATGTAATATTTTACTACATTCCTGGAGCGCCGGCCCCTACTTCTCGGTGGGAAGATTATATACGTCTGTAACGCTATATATCCTAGCCTAAGGCAACCTTACATGTCGAATGTAATATTTTACAACATTCCTGGCGCGTCGGCACCTACTTCTCGGTGGGAACAGTATATACGTCTATAACGTTATATATCCTAGCCTAAGGCAATCCTAACATCTCGGATATAATATTTTACAACATTCCTGGCGGGTCGGCACCTACTGCTCGGAGGGAACAGTATATAAGTCTGTAAAGTTATATATCCTAGCCTAAGGCAACCTTACATGTCGAATGTAATATTTTACAATATTCCTGGCGCGTCGGCAACTACTTCCCGGTGGGAACAGTATATCCGTCTATAACGTTATATATCCTAACCTAAGGCACCTTAACATGTCGAATGTAATATTTTACCGCATTCCTGGCTCGTTGGCCCCTACTCCTCGGTGGGAACGTTATATACGTCTATAAAGTTACATATCCTAGCCTAAGGCAACCTAACATCTCGGATGTAATATTTTACTACATTCCTGGCGCGCCGGCCCCTACTTCTCGGTGGGAAGATTATATACGTCTGTAACACTATATATCCTAGCCTAAGGCAATCCTAACATGTCGGATGTAATATTTTACTACATTCGTGGCGCGCCGGCCCCTACTTCTTGGTGGGAACATTATATACGTCTATATCGTTATATATCCTAGCCTAAGGCAATCCTAACATGTCGAATGTAATATTTTACAAAATTCCCGTCACTTCTGCACCTACTTCTCGGTGGGAACATTATATACGTCTGTAACGCTATATATCCTAGCCTAAGGCAACCTAACATATCGGATGTAATATTTTACTACATTCCTGGCGCCCCGGACCCTACTTCTCGGTGGGAATATTATATACGTCTATAACGCCATATATCCTAACCTAAGGCAACCTAAAATGTCGAGCGTAATATTTGACAACATTCCTGGCTCGTCGGCCCCTACTTCTCGGAGGGAACAGTATATAAGCCTATAACGTTATATATCCTAGCCTAAGGCAAACTAACACATCGGATGTAATATTTTACTACATTCCTGGCGCGCTGGCCCCTACTTCGCGATGGGAACATTATATACGTCTATATCGCTATATATCCTAGCCTAGGGCAACCTAACATGTCGAGCGTAATATTTTACAACATACCTGGCTCGTCGGCCCCTACTTCTCGGTGGGAACATTATATACGTCTATAACGCCATATATCCTAACCTAAGGCAACCTGACATCTCGTATGTAATATTTTAAAATATTCCTGGCGCGTGGGCAACTACTTCTCGGTGGGAACAGTATATCCGTCTATAACGTTATATATCCTAACCTAAGGCACCTTAACATGTCGAATGTAATATTTTACCACATTCCTGGCTCGTTGGCCCCTACACCTCGGTGGGAACATTATATACGTCTATAACGCCATATATCCTAACCAAAGGCAACCTAAAATGTCGAGCGTAATATTTGACAACATTCCTGGTTCGTCGGCCCCTACTTCTCGGAGGGAACAGTATATAAGCCTATAACGTTATATATCCTAGCCTAAGGCAAACTAACACATCGGATGTAATATTTTACTACATTCCTGGCACGTCCGCCCCTACTTCTCGGTGGGAACATCATATACGTCTATAACGCTATATATCCTAGCCTAAGGCAATCCTAACATGTCGAATGTAATATATTACTACATTCCTGGCACATCCGCCCCTACATCTCGGTGGGAACATTATATACGTCTATAACGCTATATATCCTAGCCTAAGGCAAACTAACATGTCGAATGTAATATTTTATAACATTCCCGTCACTTCGGCACCTACTTCTCGGTGCGAACATTATATACGTGTATAACGTTATATATCCTAGCCTAAGGCAACCTAACATCTCGGATGTAATATTTTACTATATTCCTGGCTCGCCTTCCCCTACTTCTCGATGGGAATATTATATACGTTTATAACGCCATATATCCTAGCTTAAGGCAACCTATCATGTCGAATGTAATATTTTACAACATTCCTGACTCGTCGGCCCCTACTTCACGGTGGGAACATTATATACGTCTCTAACGTTATATATCCTAGCCTAAGGCAACCTTACATGTCGAATGTAATATTTTAAAATATTCCTGGCGCGTGGGCAACTACTTCTCGGTGGGAACAGTATATCCGTCTATAACGTTATATATCCTAACCTAAGGCACCTTAACATGTCGAATGTAATATTTTACCACATTCCTGGCTCGTTGGCCCCTACACCTCGGTGGGAACATTATATTCGTCTATAAAGTTACATATCCTAGCCTAAGGCAACCTAACATCTCGGATGTAATATTTTACTACATTCCTGGCGCGCCGGCCCCTACTTCTCGGTGGGAAGATTATATACGTCTGTAACGCTATATATCCAAGCCTAAGGCAACCTAACTTGCCGAGCGTAATATTTTACAACATTCCTGGCTCGTCGGCCCCTACATCTCGGTGGGAACAATATATACGTCTATAACGTTATATATCCTAGCCTAAGGCAACCTAACATGTCGAATGTAATATTTTACAACATTCCTGCCGCGTCGGAACCTACTTCTCGGAGGGAACAGTATATAAGTCTATAACGTTATATATCTTACCCTAGGCAACCTAACATCTCAGATGTAATATTTTACTATATTCGTGGCGCGCCTTCCCCTACTTCTCGCTGGGAACATTATTTACGTCTAAAACGCTATATGTCCTAGCTTAAGGCAACCTAACATGTCGGATGTAATATTTTACTACATTCGTGGCGCGCCGGCCCCTACTTCTCGGTGGGAACATTATATACGTCTATATCGTTATATATCCTAGCCTAAGGCAATCCTAACATGTCGAATGTAATATTTTACAAAATTCCCGTCACTTCTGCACCTACTTCTCGGTGGGAACATTATATACGTCTGTAACGCTATATATCCTAGCCTAAGGCAAACTAACATGTCGAATGTAATATTTTACAACATTCCCGTCACTTCGGCTCCTACTTCTCGGTGGGAACATTATATACGTCTATATCGTTACACATCCTAGCCTATAGCAACCTAATATGTCGAGCGTAATATTTTACAACATTCCTGGCTCGTCGGCCCCTACTTCTCGGTGGGAACATTATATACATCTATAACGTCATATATCCTAACCTAAGGGAACCTTACATGTCGGATGTAATATTTTACAAC
This sequence comes from Xylocopa violacea, assembly GCA_963969225.1. Classification (NCBI taxonomy): domain Eukaryota; kingdom Metazoa; phylum Arthropoda; class Insecta; order Hymenoptera; family Apidae; genus Xylocopa; species Xylocopa violacea. The sequence goes on from CAXAJV010000835.1 coordinate 242,466, forward strand.
ATTCCTGGCGCGTCGGCACCTACTTCTCGGTGGGAACAGTATATACGTCTATAACGTTATATATCCTAGCCTAAGGCAATCCTAACATCTCGGATATAATATTTTACAACATTCCTGGCGCGTCGGCACCTACTGCTCGGAGGGAACAGTATATAAGTCTATAACGTTATATATCCTAGCCTAAGGCAACCTAACATCTCGGATGTAATATTTTACTATATTCCTGGCTCGCCTTCCCCTACTTCTCGATGGGAATATTATATACGTTTATAACGCCATATATCCTAGCTTAAGGCAACCTATCATGTCGAATGTAATATTTTACAACATTCCTGACTCGTCGGCCCCTACTTCACGGTGGGAACATTATATACGTCTATAACGTTATATATCCTAGCCTAAGGCAACCTTACATGTCGAATGTAATATTTTAAAATATTCCTGGCGCGTGGGCAACTACTTCTCGGTGGGAACAGTATATCCGTCTATAACGTTATATATCCTAACCTAAGGCACCTTAACATGTCGAATGTAATATTTTACCACATTCCTGGCTCGTTGGCCCCTACACCTCGGTGGGAACATTATATTCGTCTATAAAGTTACATATCCTAGCCTAAGGCAACCTAACATCTCGGATGTAATATTTTACTACATTCCTGGAGCGCCGGCCCCTACTTCTCGGTGGGAAGATTATATACGTCTGTAACGCTATATATCCTAGCCTAAGGCAACCTTACATGTCGAATGTAATATTTTACAACATTCCTGGCGCGTCGGCACCTACTTCTCGGTGGGAATATCATATACGTCTATAACGCTATATATCCTAGCCTAAGGCAATCCTAACATGTCGAATGTAATATTTTACTACATTCCTGGAGCGCCGGCCCCTACTTCTCGGTGGGAAGATTATATACGTCTGTAACGCTATATATCCTAGCCTAAGGCAACCTAACATCTCGGATGTAATATTTTACTATATTCCTGGCACATCCGCCGCTACTTCTCGGTGGGAACATTATATACGTATATAACGCTATATATCCTAGCCTAAGGCAAACTAACATGTCGAATGTAATATTTTATAACATTCCCGTCACTTCGGCACCTACTTCTCGGTGCGAACATTATATACGTCTATAACGTTATATGTCCTAGCCTAAGGCAACCTAACATCTCGGAGGTAATATTTTACTATATTCCTGGCGCGCCTTCCCCTACTTCTCGCTGGGAACATTATATTCGTCTAAAACGCTATATATCCTAGCTTAAGGCAACCTATCATGTAGAATGTAATATTATACAACATTCCTGGCGCGTCGGCAGCTACTTCTCGGTGGGAACAGTATATACGTCTATAACGTTATATATCCTAGCCTAAGGCAATCCTAACATCTCGGATGTAATATTTTACAACATTCCTGGCGCGGCGGCACCTACTTCTCGGAGGGAACAGTATATAAGTCTATAACGTTATATATCCTAGCCTAAGGCTACCTAACTTCTCGGATGTAATATTTTACTACATTCCTGGCGCGCCGGCCCCTACTTCTCGGTGGGAACATTATATACGTCTATATCGTTATCTATCCTAGCCTAAGGCAATCCTAACATATCGAATGTAATATTGTACAAAATTCCCGTCACTTCTGCACCTACTTCTCGGTGGGAACATTATATACGTCTATAACGCTATATATCCTAGCCTAAGGCAAACTAACATTTCGAATGTAATATTTTACAACATTCCCGTCACTTCGGCTCCTACTTCTCGGTGGGAACATTATATACGTCTATATCGCTATATATCCTAGCCTAAGGCAACCTAACATGTCGAGCGTAATATTTCACAACATTCCTGGCTCGTCGGCCCCTACTTCTCGGTGGGGACATTATATACGTCTATAACGTTATGTGTCCTAACTTAGGGGAACCTAACATGTCGGATGTAATATTTGAAAACATTCCTGGCGTGTAGGCACGTACTTCTCGGTGGGAATATCATATACGTCTATAACGCTATATATCCTAGCCTAAGGCAATCCTAACATGTCGAATGTAATATTTTACTACATTCCTGGCGCGCCGGCCCCTACTTCTCGGTGGGAAGATTATATACGTCTGTAACGCTATATATCCTAGGCTAAGGCAATCCCAACATCTCGGATGTAATATTTTACAACATTCCTGGCGCGTCGGCACCTACTTCTCGGAGGGAACAGTATATAAGTCTATAACGTTATATATCCTTGCCTAAGGCAACCTAACTTCTCGGATGTAATATTTTACTACATTCCTGGCGCGCCGGCCCCTACTTCTCGCTGGGAACATTATATACGTCTAAAACGCTATATATCCTAGCTTAAGGCAACCTATCATGTCGAATGTAATATTTTCCAACATTCCTGGCGCGTCGGCACCTACTTCTCGGTGGGAACAGTATATACGTTTATAACGTTATATATCCTAGCCTAAGGCAATCCCAACATCTCGGATGTAATATTTTACAACATTCCTGGCGCGTCGGCACCTACTTCTCGGAGGGACCAGTATAAAAGCCTATAACGTTATATATCCTAGCCTAAGGCAACCTAACATCTCGGATGTAATATTTTACTGCATTCGTGGCGGGCCTTCCCCTACTTCTCGCTGGGATCATTATTTACGTCTAAAACGCTATATATCCTAGCTTAAGGCAACCTAACATGTCGGATGTAATATTTTACTACATTCGTGGGGCGACGGCCCCTACTTCTCGGTGGGAACATTATATACGTCTATATCGTTATATATCCTAGCCTAATGTAATCCTAACATGTCGAATGTAATATTTTACAAAATTCCCGTCACTTCTGCACCTACTTCTCGGTGGGAACATTATATACGTCTGTAACGCTATATATCCTAGCCTAAGGCAAACTAACATGTCGAATGTAATATTTTACAACATTCCCGTCACTTCGGCTCCTACTTCTCGGTGAGAACATTATATACGTCTATATCGCTATATATCCTAGCCTAAGGCAACCTAACATGTCGAGCGTAATATTTTACAACATTCCTGGCTCGTCGGCCCCTACTTCTCGTTGGGAACATTATATACGTCTATAACGTTATATATCCTAACCTAAGGGAACCTAACATGTCGGATGTAATATTTGACAACATTCCTGGCGTGTAGGCACGTACTTCTCGGTGGGAATATCATATACGTCTATAACGCTATATATCCTAGCCTAAGGCAATCCTAACATGTCGAATGTAATATTTTACTACATTCCTGGAGCGCCGGCCCCTACTTCTCGGTGGGAAGATTATATACGTCTGTAACGCTATATATCCTAGCCTAAGGCAACCTAACATCTCGGATGTAATATTTTACTATATTCCTGGCACATCCGCCCCTATTTCTCCGTGGGAACATTATATACGTCTATAACGCTATATATCCTAGTCTAAGGCAAACTAACATGTCGATTGTAATATTTTATAACATTCCTGGCGCGCCGGCCCCTACTTCTCGGTGGGAACATTATATACGTCTATATCGTTATCTATCCTAGCCTAAGGCAATCCCAACATCTCGGATGTAATATTTTACAACATTCGTGGCGCGTCGGCACCTACTTCTCGGAGGGAACAGTATATAAGTCTATAACGTTATATATCTTACCCTAGGCAACCTAACATCTCAGATGTAATATTTTACTATATTCGTGGCGCGCCTTCCCCTACTTTTCGCTGGGAACATTATTTACGTCTAAAACGCTATATGTCCTAGCTTAAGGCAACCTAACATGTCGGATGTAATATTTTACTACATTCGTGGCGCGCCGGCCCCTACTTCTCGGTGGGAACATTATATACGTCTATATCGTTATATATCCTAGCCTAAGGCAATCCTAACATGTCGAATGTAATATTTTACAAAATTCCCGTCACTTCTGCACCTACTTCTCGGTGGGAACATTATATACGTCTGTAACGCTATATATCCTAGCCTAAGGCAAACTAACATGTCGAATGTAATATTTTACAACATTCCCGTCACTTCGGCTCCTACTTCTCGGTGGGAACATTATATACGTCTATATCGTTACACATCCTAGCCTATGGCAACCTAATATGTCGAGCGTAATATTTTACAACATTCCTGGCTCGTCGGCCCCTACTTCTCGTTGGGAACATTATATACGTCTATAACGTCATATATCCTAACCTAAGGGAACCTAACATGTCGGATGTAAAATTGGACAACATTCCTGGTGTGTAGGCACGTACTTCTCGGTGGAAATATCATATACGTCTATAACGCTATATATCCTAGCCTAAGGCAATCCTAACATGCCGAATGTAATATTTTACTACATTCCTGGAGCGCCGGCCCCTACTTCTCGGTGGGAAGATTATATACGTCTGTAACGCTATATATCCTAGCCTAAGGCAACCTTACATGTCGAATGTAATATTTTACAACATTCCTGGCGCGTCGGCACCTACTTCTCGGTGGGAACAGTATATACGTCTATAACGTTATATATCCTAGCCTAAGGCAATCCTAACATCTCGGATATAATATTTTACAACATTCCTGGCGGGTCGGCACCTACTGCTCGGAGGGAACAGTATATAAGTCTGTAAAGTTATATATCCTAGCCTAAGGCAACCTTACATGTCGAATGTAATATTTTACAATATTCCTGGCGCGTCGGCAACTACTTCCCGGTGGGAACAGTATATCCGTCTATAACGTTATATATCCTAACCTAAGGCACCTTAACATGTCGAATGTAATATTTTACCGCATTCCTGGCTCGTTGGCCCCTACTCCTCGGTGGGAACGTTATATACGTCTATAAAGTTACATATCCTAGCCTAAGGCAACCTAACATCTCGGATGTAATATTTTACTACATTCCTGGCGCGCCGGCCCCTACTTCTCGGTGGGAAGATTATATACGTCTGTAACACTATATATCCTAGCCTAAGGCAATCCTAACATGTCGGATGTAATATTTTACTACATTCGTGGCGCGCCGGCCCCTACTTCTTGGTGGGAACATTATATACGTCTATATCGTTATATATCCTAGCCTAAGGCAATCCTAACATGTCGAATGTAATATTTTACAAAATTCCCGTCACTTCTGCACCTACTTCTCGGTGGGAACATTATATACGTCTGTAACGCTATATATCCTAGCCTAAGGCAACCTAACATATCGGATGTAATATTTTACTACATTCCTGGCGCCCCGGACCCTACTTCTCGGTGGGAATATTATATACGTCTATAACGCCATATATCCTAACCTAAGGCAACCTAAAATGTCGAGCGTAATATTTGACAACATTCCTGGCTCGTCGGCCCCTACTTCTCGGAGGGAACAGTATATAAGCCTATAACGTTATATATCCTAGCCTAAGGCAAACTAACACATCGGATGTAATATTTTACTACATTCCTGGCGCGCTGGCCCCTACTTCGCGATGGGAACATTATATACGTCTATATCGCTATATATCCTAGCCTAGGGCAACCTAACATGTCGAGCGTAATATTTTACAACATACCTGGCTCGTCGGCCCCTACTTCTCGGTGGGAACATTATATACGTCTATAACGCCATATATCCTAACCTAAGGCAACCTGACATCTCGTATGTAATATTTTAAAATATTCCTGGCGCGTGGGCAACTACTTCTCGGTGGGAACAGTATATCCGTCTATAACGTTATATATCCTAACCTAAGGCACCTTAACATGTCGAATGTAATATTTTACCACATTCCTGGCTCGTTGGCCCCTACACCTCGGTGGGAACATTATATACGTCTATAACGCCATATATCCTAACCAAAGGCAACCTAAAATGTCGAGCGTAATATTTGACAACATTCCTGGTTCGTCGGCCCCTACTTCTCGGAGGGAACAGTATATAAGCCTATAACGTTATATATCCTAGCCTAAGGCAAACTAACACATCGGATGTAATATTTTACTACATTCCTGGCACGTCCGCCCCTACTTCTCGGTGGGAACATCATATACGTCTATAACGCTATATATCCTAGCCTAAGGCAATCCTAACATGTCGAATGTAATATATTACTACATTCCTGGCACATCCGCCCCTACATCTCGGTGGGAACATTATATACGTCTATAACGCTATATATCCTAGCCTAAGGCAAACTAACATGTCGAATGTAATATTTTATAACATTCCCGTCACTTCGGCACCTACTTCTCGGTGCGAACATTATATACGTGTATAACGTTATATATCCTAGCCTAAGGCAACCTAACATCTCGGATGTAATATTTTACTATATTCCTGGCTCGCCTTCCCCTACTTCTCGATGGGAATATTATATACGTTTATAACGCCATATATCCTAGCTTAAGGCAACCTATCATGTCGAATGTAATATTTTACAACATTCCTGACTCGTCGGCCCCTACTTCACGGTGGGAACATTATATACGTCTCTAACGTTATATATCCTAGCCTAAGGCAACCTTACATGTCGAATGTAATATTTTAAAATATTCCTGGCGCGTGGGCAACTACTTCTCGGTGGGAACAGTATATCCGTCTATAACGTTATATATCCTAACCTAAGGCACCTTAACATGTCGAATGTAATATTTTACCACATTCCTGGCTCGTTGGCCCCTACACCTCGGTGGGAACATTATATTCGTCTATAAAGTTACATATCCTAGCCTAAGGCAACCTAACATCTCGGATGTAATATTTTACTACATTCCTGGCGCGCCGGCCCCTACTTCTCGGTGGGAAGATTATATACGTCTGTAACGCTATATATCCAAGCCTAAGGCAACCTAACTTGCCGAGCGTAATATTTTACAACATTCCTGGCTCGTCGGCCCCTACATCTCGGTGGGAACAATATATACGTCTATAACGTTATATATCCTAGCCTAAGGCAACCTAACATGTCGAATGTAATATTTTACAACATTCCTGCCGCGTCGGAACCTACTTCTCGGAGGGAACAGTATATAAGTCTATAACGTTATATATCTTACCCTAGGCAACCTAACATCTCAGATGTAATATTTTACTATATTCGTGGCGCGCCTTCCCCTACTTCTCGCTGGGAACATTATTTACGTCTAAAACGCTATATGTCCTAGCTTAAGGCAACCTAACATGTCGGATGTAATATTTTACTACATTCGTGGCGCGCCGGCCCCTACTTCTCGGTGGGAACATTATATACGTCTATATCGTTATATATCCTAGCCTAAGGCAATCCTAACATGTCGAATGTAATATTTTACAAAATTCCCGTCACTTCTGCACCTACTTCTCGGTGGGAACATTATATACGTCTGTAACGCTATATATCCTAGCCTAAGGCAAACTAACATGTCGAATGTAATATTTTACAACATTCCCGTCACTTCGGCTCCTACTTCTCGGTGGGAACATTATATACGTCTATATCGTTACACATCCTAGCCTATAGCAACCTAATATGTCGAGCGTAATATTTTACAACATTCCTGGCTCGTCGGCCCCTACTTCTCGGTGGGAACATTATATACATCTATAACGTCATATATCCTAACCTAAGGGAACCTTACATGTCGGATGTAATATTTTACAACATTCCTGGCGCGTCGGCACCTACTTCTCGGTGGGAACAGTATATACGTCTATAACGTTATATATCCTAGCCTAAGGCAATCCTAACATCTCGGATATAATATTTTACAACATTCCTGGCGCGTCGGCACCTACTGCTCGGAGGGAACAGTATATAAGTCTATAACGTTATATATCCTAGCCTAAGGCAACCTTACATGTCGAATGTAATATTTTACAATATTCCTGCCGCGTCGGCAACTACTTCCCGGAGGGAACAGTATATCCGTCTATAACGTTATATATCCTAACCTAAGGCACCTTAACATGTCGAATGTAATATTTTACCGCATTCCTGGCTCGTTGGCCCCTACTCCCCGGTGGGAACGTTATATACGTCTATAAAGTTACATATCCTAGCCTAAGGCAACCTAACATCTCGGATGTAATATTTTACTACATTCCTGGCGCGCCGGCCCCTACTTCTCGGTGGGAAGATTATATACGTCTGTAACACTATATATCCTAGCCTAAGGCAATCCTAACATGTCGAATGTAATATTTTACTACATTCCTGGCGCGCCGGCCCCTACTTCTCGGTGGGAAGATTATATACGTCTGTAACGCTATATATCCTAGCCTAAGGCAACCTTACATGTCGAATGTAATATTTTACAACATTCCTGGCGCGTCGGCACCTACTTCTCGGTGGGAACAGTATACACGTCTATAACGTTATATATCCTAGCCTAAGGCAACCTAACATCTCGGATGTAATATTTTACAACATTCCTGCCGCGTCGGCACCTACTTCTCGGAGGGAACAGTATATAAGTCTATAACGTTATATATCTTACCCTAGGCAACCTAACATCTCAGATGTAATATTTTACTATATTCGTGGCGCGCCTTCCCCTACTTCTCGCTGGGAACATTATTTACGTCTAAAACGCTATATGTCCTAGCTTAAGGCAACCTAACATGTCGGATGTAATATTTTACTACATTCGTGGCGCGCCGGCCCCTACTTCTTGGTGGGAACATTATATACGTCTGTAACGCTATATATCCTAGCCTAAGGCAACCTAACATATCGGATGTAATATTTTACTACATTCCTGGCGCCCCGGACCCTACTTCTCGGTGGGAATATTATATACGTCTATAACGCCATATATCCTAACCTAAGGCAACCTAAAATGTCGAGCGTAATATTTGACAACATTCCTGGCTCGTCGGCCCCTACTTCTCGGAGGGAACAGTATATAAGCCTATAACGTTATATATCCTAGCCTAAGGCAAACTAACACATCGGATGTAATATTTTACTACATTCCTGGCACGTCCGCCCCTACTTCTCGGTGGGAACATCATATACGTCTATAACGCTATATATCCTAGCCTAAGGCAATCCTAACATGTCGAATGTAATATATTACTACATTCCTGGCACATCCGCCCCTACATCTCGGTGGGAACATTATATACGTCTATAACGCTATATATCCTAGCCTAAGGCAAACTAACATGTCGAATGTAATATTTTATAACATTCCCGTCACTTCGGCACCTACTTCTCGGTGCGAACATTATATACGTGTATAACGTTATATATCCTAGCCTAAGGCAACCTAACATCTCGGATGTAATATTTTACTATATTCCTGGCTCGCCTTCCCCTACTTCTCGATGGGAATATTATATACGTTTATAACGCCATATATCCTAGCTTAAGGCAACCTATCATGTCGAATGTAATATTTTACAACATTCCTGACTCGTCGGCCCCTACTTCACGGTGGGAACATTATATACGTCTATAACGTTATATATCCTAGCCTAAGGCAACCTTACATGTCGAATGTAATATTTTAAAATATTCCTGGCGCGTGGGCAACTACTTCTCGGTGGGAACAGTATATCCGTCTATAACGTTATATATCCTAACCTAAGGCACCTTAACATGTCGAATGTAATATTTTACCACATTCCTGGCTCGTTGGCCCCTACACCTCGGTGGGAACATTATATTCGTCTATAAAGTTACATATCCTAGCCTAAGGCAACCTAACATCTCGGATGTAATATTTTACTACATTCCTGGCGCGCCGGCCCCTACTTCTCGGTGGGAAGATTATATACGTCTGTAACGCTATATATCCAAGCCTAAGGCAACCTAACTTGCCGAGCGTAATATTTTACAACATTCCTGGCTCGTCGGCCCCTACATCTCGGTGGGAACAATATATACGTCTATAACGTTATATATCCTAGCCTAAGGCAACCTAACATGTCGAATGTAATATTTTACAACATTCCTGCCGCGTCGGAACCTACTTCTCGGAGGGAACAGTATATAAGTCTATAACGTTATATATCTTACCCTAGGCAACCTAACATCTCAGATGTAATATTTTACTATATTCGTGGCGCGCCTTCCCCTACTTCTCGCTGGGAACATTATTTACGTCTAAAACGCTATATGTCCTAGCTTAAGGCAACCTAACATGTCGGATGTAATATTTTACTACATTCGTGGCGCGCCGGCCCCTACTTCTCGGTGGGAACATTATATACGTCTATATCGTTATATATCCTAGCCTAAGGCAATCCTAACATGTCGAATGTAATATTTTACAAAATTCCCGTCACTTCTGCACCTACTTCTCGGTGGGAACATTATATACGTCTGTAACGCTATATATCCTAGCCTAAGGCAAACTAACATGTCGAATGTAATATTTTACAACATTCCCGTCACTTCGGCTCCTACTTCTCGGTGGGAACATTATATACGTCTATATCGTTACACATCCTAGCCTATAGCAACCTAATATGTCGAGCGTAATATTTTACAACATTCCTGGCTCGTCGGCCCCTACTTCTCGGTGGGAACATTATATACATCTATAACGTCATATATCCTAACCTAAGGGAACCTTACATGTCGGATGTAATATTTTACAACATTCCTGGCGCGTCGGCACCTACTTCTCGGTGGGAACAGTATATACGTCTATAACGTTATATATCCTAGCCTAAGGCAATCCTAACATCTCGGATATAATATTTTACAACATTCCTGGCGCGTCGGCACCTACTGCTCGGAGGGAACAGTATATAAGTCTATAACGTTATATATCCTAGCCTAAGGCAACCTTACATGTCGAATGTAATATTTTACAATATTCCTGCCGCGTCGGCAACTACTTCCCGGAGGGAACAGTATATCCGTCTATAACGTTATATATCCTAACCTAAGGCACCTTAACATGTCGAATGTAATATTTTACCGCATTCCTGGCTCGTTGGCCCCTACTCCCCGGTGGGAACGTTATATACGTCTATAAAGTTACATATCCTAGCCTAAGGCAACCTAACATCTCGGATGTAATATTTTACTACATTCCTGGCGCGCCGGCCCCTACTTCTCGGTGGGAAGATTATATACGTCTGTAACACTATATATCCTAGCCTAAGGCAATCCTAACATGTCGAATGTAATATTTTACTACATTCCTGGCGCGCCGGCCCCTACTTCTCGGTGGGAAGATTATATACGTCTGTAACGCTATATATCCTAGCCTAAGGCAACCTTACATGTCGAATGTAATATTTTACAACATTCCTGGCGCGTCGGCACCTACTTCTCGGTGGGAACAGTATACACGTCTATAACGTTATATATCCTAGCCTAAGGCAACCTAACATCTCGGATGTAATATTTTACAACATTCCTGCCGCGTCGGCACCTACTTCTCGGAGGGAACAGTATATAAGTCTATAACGTTATATATCTTACCCTAGGCAACCTAACATCTCAGATGTAATATTTTACTATATTCGTGGCGCGCCTTCCCCTACTTCTCGCTGGGAACATTATTTACGTCTAAAACGCTATATGTCCTAGCTTAAGGCAACCTAACATGTCGGATGTAATATTTTACTACATTCGTGGCGCGCCGGCCCCTACTTCTTGGTGGGAACATTATATACGTCTGTAACGCTATATATCCTAGCCTAAGGCAACCTAACATATCGGATGTAATATTTTACTACATTCCTGGCGCCCCGGACCCTACTTCTCGGTGGGAATATTATATACGTCTATAACGCCATATATCCTAACCTAAGGCAACCTAAAATGTCGAGCGTAATATTTGACAACATTCCTGGCTCGTCGGCCCCTACTTCTCGGAGGGAACAGTATATAAGCCTATAACGTTATATATCCTAGCCTAAGGCAAACTAACACATCGGATGTAATATTTTACTACATTCCTGGCGCGCTGGCCCCTACTTCGCGATGGGAACATTATATACGTCTATATCGCTATATATCCTAGCCTAAGGCAACCTAACATGTCGAGCGTAATATTTTACAACATTCCTGGCTCGTCGGCCCCTACTTCTCGGTGGGAATATTATATACGTCTATAACGCCATATATCCTAACCTAAGGCAACCTGACATCTCGGATGTAATATTTTACTACATTCCTGGCACGTCCGCCCCTTATTCTTGGTGGGAACATCATATACGTCCATAACGCTATATATCCTAGCCTAAGGCTATCCTAACATGTCGAATGTAATATTTTACAACATTCCTGACTCGTCGGCCCCTACTTCTCGGTGGGAACATTATATACGTCTATAACGTTATATATCCTAGCCTAAGGCAACCTAAAATGTCGAGCGTAATATTTGACAACATTCCTGGTTCGTCGGCCCCTACTTCTCGGAGGGAACAGTATATAAGCCTATAACGTTATATATCCTAGCCTAAGGCAAACTAACACATCGGATGTAATATTTTACTACATTCCTGGCACGTCCGCCCCTACTTCTCGGTGGGAACATCATATACGTCTATAACGCTATATATCCTAGCCTAAGGCAATCCTAACATGTCGAATGTAATATATTACTACATTCCTGGCGCGCCGGCCCCTACTTCTCGTTGGGAAGATTATATACGTCTGTAACGCTATATATCCTAGCCTAAGGCAACCTAACATCACGGATGTAATATTTTACTACATTCCTGGCACATCCGCCCCTACATCTCGGTGGGAACATTATATACGTCTATAACGCTATATATCCTAGCCTAAGGCAAACTAACATGTCGAATGTAATATTTTATAACATTCCCGTCACTTCGGCACCTACTTCTCGGTGCGAACATTATTTACGTGTATAACGTTATATATCCTAGCCTAAGGCAACCTAACATCTCGGATGTAATATTTTACTATATTCCTGGCGCGCCTTCCCCTACTTCTCGGTGGGAATATTATATACGTTTATAACGCCATATATCCTAGCTTAAGGCAACCTATCATGTCGAATGTAATATTTTATAACATTCCTGACTCGTCGGCCCCTACTTCACGGTGGGAACATTATATACGTCTATAACGTTATATATCCTAGCCTAAGGCAACCTTACATGTCGAATGTAATATTTTAAAATATTCCTGGCGCGTGGGCAACTACTTCTCGGTGGGAACAGTATATCCGTCTATAACGTTATATATCATAACCTAAGGCACCTTAACATGTCGAATGTAATATTTTACCACATTCCTGGCTCGTTGGCCCCTACACCTCGGTGGGAACATTATATTCGTCTATAAAGTTACATATCCTAACCTAAGGCAACCTAACATCTCGGATGTAATATTTTACTACATTCCTGGCGCGCCGGCCCCTACTTCTCGGTGGGAAGATTATATACGTCTGTAACGCTATATATCCAAGCCTAAGGCAACCTAACATGTCGAATGTAATATTTTACAACATTCCTGGCGCGTCGGCACCTACTTCTCGGTGGGAACAGTATATACGTTTATAACGTTATATATCCTAGCCTAAGGCAATCCTAACATCTCGGATGTAACATTTTACAACATTCCTGGCGCGTCGACACCTACTTCTCGGAGAGAACAGTATATAAGTCTATAACGTTATATATCCTAGCCTAAGGCAACCTTACATGTCGAATGTAATATTTTACAATATTCGTGGCGCGTCGGCAAGTACTTCTCGGTGGGAACAGTATATTCGTCTATAACGTTATATATCCTAACCTAAGGCAACTTAACATGTCGAATGTAATATTTTACCACATTCCTGGCTCGTTGGCCCCTACTCGTCGGTGGGAACATTATATACGTCTATAAGGTTACATATCCTAGCCTAAGGCAACCTAACATCTCGGATGTAATATTTTACTACATTCCTGGCTCACCGGCCCATACTTCTCGGTGGGAAGATTATATACGTCTGTAACGCTATATATCCTAGCCTAAGGCAACCTAACTTGTCGAGCGTAATATTTTACAACATTCCTGGCTCGTCGGCCCCTACCTCTCGGTGGGAACATTATATACGTCTATGTCGCTATATATACTAGCCTAAGGCAACCTAACATGTCGAATGTAATATTTTACAACATTCCTGGCCCGCCGGCCCCTACTTCTCGGTGGGAACATTATATACGTCTATAACGTTATATATCCTAGCCTAAGGCAATCCTAACATCTCGGAAGTAATATTTTACAACATTCCTATCGCGTCGGCACCTACTTCTCGGTGGGAACATTATATACGTCTATAACGTTATATATCCTAGCCTAAGACAACCTAACATATCGGATGTAATATTTTACTACATTCCTGGCGCCCCGGCCCCTACTTCTCGGTGGGAATATTATATACGTCTATAACGCCATATATCCTAACCTAAGGCAACCTAAAATGTCGAGCGTAATATTTGACAACATTCCTGGCTCGTCGGCCCCTACTTCTCGGAGGGAACAGTATATAAGCCTATAACGTTATATATCCTAGCCTAAGGCAAACTAACACATCGGATGTAATATTTTACTACATTCCTGGCGCGCTGGCCCCTACTTCACGATGGGAACATTATATACGTCTATATCGCTATATATCCTAGCCTAAGGCAACCTAACATGTCGAGCGTAATATTTTACAACATTCCTGGCTCGTCGGCCCCTACTTCTCGGTGGGAATATTATACACGTCTATAACGTCATATATCCTAACCTAAGGCAACCTAACATCTCGGATGTAATATTTTACTACATTCCTGGCACGTCCGCCCCTACTGCTCGGTGGGAACATCATATACGTCTATAACGCTATATATCCTAGCCTAAGGCAATCCTAACATGTCGAATGTAATATTTTATAACATTCCCGTCACTTCGGCACCTACTTCTCGGTGCGAACATTATGTACGTGTATAACGTTATATATCCTAGCCTAAGGCAACCTAACATCTCGGATGTAATATTTTACTATATTCCTGGCGCGCCTTCCCCTACTTCTCGGTGGGAATATTATATACGTTTATAACGCCATATATCCTAGCTTAAGGCAACCTATCATGTCGAATGTAATATTTTACAACATTCCTGACTCGTCGGCCCCTACTTCTCGGTGGGA
Organism: Xylocopa violacea; assembly: GCA_963969225.1. NCBI lineage: Eukaryota > Metazoa > Arthropoda > Insecta > Hymenoptera > Apidae > Xylocopa > Xylocopa violacea. The sequence continues at coordinate 257,566 of CAXAJV010000835.1, forward strand.
ACATTATATACGTCTATAACGTTATATATCCTAGCCTAAGGCAACCTTACATGTCGAATGTAATATTTTAAAATATTCCTGGCGCGTGGGCAACTACTTCTCGGTGGGAACAGTATATCCGTCTATATCGTTATATATCCTAACCTAAGGCACCTTAACATGTCGAATGTAATATTTTACCACATTCCTGGCTCGTTGGCCCCTACACCTCGGTGGGAACATTATATACGTCTATAAAGTTACATATCCTAGCCTAAGGCAACCTAACATCTCGTATGTAATATTTTACTACATTCCTGGCGCGCCGGCCCCTACTTCTCGGTGGGAAGATTATATACGTCTGTAACGCTATATATCCTAGCCTAAGGCAACCTAACTTGCCGAGCGTAATATTTTACCATATTCCTGGCGCGCCTTCCCCTGCTTCTCGCTGGGAACATTATATACGTCTAAAACGCTATATATCCTAGCTTAAGGCAACCTAACACGTCGAGCGTAATATTTTACAACATTCCTGGCTCGTCGGCCCCTACTTCTCGGTGCGAACATTATATACGGCTATAACTTTATATATCCTAGCCTAAGGCAACCTAACATCTCGGATGTAATATTTTACTATATTCCTGGCGCGGCTTCCCCTACTTCTCGGTGGGAATATTATATACGTCTTTAACGCTATATATCCTAGCCTAAGGCAACCTAACTTATCGAGCGTAAAATTTTACAACATTCCTGGCTCGTCGGCCCCTACTTCTCGGTGGGAACATTATATACGTCTATAACGTTATTTATCCTAACCTAAGGGAACCTAACATCTCGGATGTAATATTTTACTACATTCCTGGCACGTCCGCCCCTACTTCTCAGTGGGGACATTATATACGTCTATAACGCTATATATCCTGGCCTAAGGCAAACTAACATGTCGAATGTAATATTTTACAACATTCCTTCCGCGTCGGCAACTACTTCCCGGAGGGAACAGTATATCCGTCTATAACGTTATATATCCTAACCTAAGGCACCTTAACATGTCGAATGTAATATTTTACCGCATTCCTGGCTCGTTGGCCCCTACTCCCCGGTGGGAACGTTATATACGTCTATAAAGTTACATATCCTAGCCTAAGGCAACCTAACATCTCGGATGTAATATTTTACTACATTCCTGGCGCGCCGGCCCCTACTTCTCGGTGGGAAGATTATATACGTCTGTAACACTATATATCCTAGCCTAAGGCAATCCGAACATGTCGAATGTAATATTTTACTACATTCCTGGCGCGCCGGCCCCTACTTCTCGGTGGGAAGATTATATACGTCTGTAACGCTATATATCCTAGCCTAAGGCAACCTTACATGTCGAATGTAATATTTTACAACATTCCTGGCGCGTCGGCACCTACTTCTCGGTGGGAACAGTATACACGTCTATAACGTTATATATCCTAGCCTAAGGCAACCTAACATCTCGGATGTAATATTTTACAACATTCCTGCCGCGTCGGCACCTACTTCTCGGAGGGAACAGTATATAAGTCTATAACGTTATATATCTTACCCTAGGCAACCTAACATCTCAGATGTAATATTTTACTATATTCGTGGCGCGCCTTCCCCTACTTCTCGCTGGGAACATTATTTACGTCTAAAACGCTATATGTCCTAGCTTAAGGCAACCTAACATGTCGGATGTAATATTTTACTAGATTCGTGGCGCGCCGGCCCCTACTTCTTGGTGGGAACATTATATACGTCTGTAACGCTATATATCCTAGCCTAAGGCAACCTAACATATCGGATGTAATATTTTACTACATTCCTGGCGCCCCGGACCCTACTTCTCGGTGGGAATATTATATACGTCTATAACGCCATATATCCTAACCTAAGGCAACCTAAAATGTCGAGCGTAATATTTGACAACATTCCTGGCTCGTCGGCCCCTACTTCTCGGAGGGAACAGTATATAAGCCTATAACGTTATATATCCTAGCCTAAGGCAAACTAACACATCGGATGTAATATTTTACTACATTCCTGGCGCGCTGGCCCCTACTTCGCGATGGGAACATTATATACGTCTATATCGCTATATATCCTAGCCTAAGGCAACCTAACATGTCGAGCGTAATATTTTACAACATTCCTGGCTCGTCGGCCCCTACTTCTCGGTGGGAATATTATATACGTCTATAACGCCATATATCCTAACCTAAGGCAACCTGACATCTCGGATGTAATATTTTACTACATTCCTGGCACGTCCGCCCCTTATTCTCGGTGGGAACATCATATACGTCCATAACGCTATATATCCTAGCCTAAGGCTATCCTAACATGTCGAATGTAATATTTTACAACATTCCTGACTCGTCGGCCCCTACTTCTCGGTGGGAACATTATATACGTCTATAACGTTATATATCCTAGCCTAAGGCAACCTTACATGTCGAATGTAATATTTTAAAATATTCCTGGCGCGTGGGCAACTACTTCTCGGTGGGAACAGTATATCCGTCTATAACGTTATATATCCTAACCTAAGGCACCTTAACATGTCGAATGTAATATTTTACCACATTCCTGGCTCGTTGGCCCCTACACCTCGGTGGGAACATTATATACGTCTATAACGCCATATATCCTAACCTAAGGCAACCTAAAATGTCGAGCGTAATATTTGACAACATTCCTGGTTCGTCGGCCCCTACTTCTCGGAGGGAACAGTATATAAGCCTATAACGTTATATATCCTAGCCTAAGGCAAACTAACACATCGGATGTAATATTTTACTACATTCCTGGCACGTCCGCCCCTACTTCTCGGTGGGAACATCATATACGTCTATAACGCTATATATCCTAGCCTAAGGCAATCCTAACATGTCGAATGTAATATATTACTACATTCCTGGCGCGCCGGCCCCTACTTCTCGTTGGGAAGATTATATACGTCTGTAACGCTATACATCCTAGCCTAAGGCAACCTAACATCACGGATGTAATATTTTACTACATTCCTGGCACATCCGCCCCTACATCTCGGTGGGAACATTATATACGTCTATATCGCTATATATCCTAGCCTAAGGCAAACTAACATGTCGAATGTAATATTTTATAACATTCCCGTCACTTCGGCACCTACTTCTCGGTGCGAACATTATTTACGTGTATAACGTTATATATCCTAGCCTAAGGCAACCTAACATCTCGGATGTAATATTTTACTATATTCCTGGCGCGCCTTCCCCTACTTCTCGGTGGGAATATTATATACGTTTATAACGCCATATATCCTAGCTTAAGGCAACCTATCATGTCGAATGTAATATTTTATAACATTCCTGACTCGTCGGCCCCTACTTCACGGTGGGAACATTATATACGTCTATAACGTTATATATCCTAGCCTAAGGCAACCTTACATGTCGAATGTAATATTTTAAAATATTCCTGGCGCGTGGGCAACTACTTCTCGGTGGGAACAGTATATCCGTCTATAACGTTATATATCATAACCTAAGGCACCTTAACATGTCGAATGTAATATTTTACCACATTCCTGGCTCGTTGGCCCCTACACCTCGGTGGGAACATTATATACGTCTATAAAGTTACATATCCTAGCCTAAGGCAACCTAACATCTCGTATGTAATATTTTACTACATTCCTGGCGCGCCGGCCCCTACTTCTCGGTGGGAAGATTATATACGTCTGTAACGCTATATATCCTAGCCTAAGGCAACCTAACTTGCCGAGCGTAATATTTTACCATATTCCTGGCGCGCCTTCCCCTGCTTCTCGCTGGGAACATTATATACGTCTAAAACGCTATATATCCTAGCTTAAGGCAACCTAACACGTCGAGCGTAATATTTTACAACATTCCTGGCTCGTCGGCCCCTACTTCTCGGTGCGAACATTATATACGGCTATAACGTTATATATCCTAGCCTAAGGCAACCTAACATCTCGGATGTAATATTTTACTATATTCCTGGCGCGGCTTCCCCTACTTCTCGGTGGGAATATTATATACGTCTTTAACGCTATATATCCTAGCCTAAGGCAACCTAACTTATCGAGCGTAAAATTTTACAACATTCCTGGCTCGTCGGCCCCTACTTCTCGGTGGGAACATTATATACGTCTATAACGTTATTTATCCTAACCTAAGGGAACCTAACATCTCGGATGTAATATTTTACTACATTCCTGGCACGTCCACCCCTACTTCTCAGTGGGGACATTATATACGTCTATAACGCTATATATCCTGGCCTAAGGCAAACTAACATGTCGAATGTAATATTTTACAACATTCCCGTCACTTCGGCACCTACTTCTCGGTGCGAACATAATATACGTCTATAACGTTATATATCCTAGCGTAAGGCAACCTAACATCTCGGATGTAATATTTTACTATATTCCTGGCACGCCTTCCCCTACTTCTCGCTGGGAACATTATATACGTCTAAAACGCTATATATCCTAGCTTAAGGCAACCTAACATGTCGAATGTAATATTTTACAAACTTCCTGGCGCGTCGGCACCTACTTCTCGGTGGGAACGGTATATACGTCTATAACGTTATATATCCTAGCCTAAGGCAACCCTAACATCTCGGATGTAACATTTTACAACATTCCTGGCGCGTCGGCACCTACTTCTCGGAGGGAACAGTATATAAGTCTATAACGTTACATATCCTAGCCTAAGGCAACCTAACATGCCGAATGTAATATTTTACAACATTTCTGGCGCTTCGGCACCGACTTCTCGGTGGGAACAGTATATACGTCTATAACGTTGTATATCCAAGCCTAAGGCAATCCTAACATCTCGGATGTAATATTTTACAACATTCCTGGCGCGTCGGGACCTACTTCTCGGAGGGAACAGTAAATAAGTATATAACGTTATATATCCTAGCCTAAGGCAACCTAACATCTCGGATGTAACATTTTACTACATTCGTGCCGCGCCGGCCCCTACTTCTCGGTGAGAACATTATATACGTCTACATCGCTATATATCCTAGCCTAAGGCAATCCTAACATGTCGAATGTAATATTTTACAAAATTCCCGTCACTTCGGCACCTACTTCTCGGTGCGAACATTATATACGTCTATAACGTTATATATCCTAGCCTAAGGCAACCTAACATCTCGGATGTAATATTTTACTATATTCCTGGCGCGCCTTCCCCTACTTCTCGCTGGGAACATTATATACGTCTAAAACGCTATATATCCTAGCTTAAGGCAACCTAACATGTCGAATGTAATATTTTACAACATTCCTGGAGCGTCTGCACCTACTTCTCGGTGGGAACAGTATATACGTCTATAACGTTATATATCCTAGCCTAAGGTAACCTAACTTCTCGAATGTAATATTTTACTACATTCCTGGCGCGCCGGCCCCTACCTTTCGGTGGGAAGATTATATACGTCTGTAACGCTATATATCCTAGCCTAAGGCAACCTAACTTGTCGAGCGTAATATTTTACAACATTCCTGGCTCGTCGGCACCTACTTCTCGGAGGGAACAGTATATAAGTCTATAACGTTATATATCCTAGCCTAAGGGAACCTAACATCTCGTATGTAATATTTTACTACATTCCTGGCGCGCCGGCCCCTACTTCTCGGTGGGAAGATTATATACGTCTGTAACGCTATATATCCTAGCCTAAGGCAACCTAACTTGCCGAGCGTAATATTTTACCATATTCCTGGCGCGCCTTCCCCTGCTTCTCGCTGGGAACATTATATACGTCTAAAACGCTATATATCCTAGCTTAAGGCAACCTAACACGTCGAGCGTAATATTTTACAACATTCCTGGCTCGTCGGCCCCTACTTCTCGGTGCGAACATTATATACGGCTATAACTTTATATATCCTAGCCTAAGGCAACCTAACATCTCGGATGTAATATTTTACTATATTCCTGGCGCGGCTTCCCCTACTTCTCGGTGGGAATATTATATACGTCTTTAACGCTATATATCCTAGCCTAAGGCAACCTAACTTATCGAGCGTAAAATTTTACAACATTCCTGGCTCGTCGGCCCCTACTTCTCGGTGGGAACATTATATACGTCTATAACGTTATTTATCCTAACCTAAGGGAACCTAACATCTCGGATGTAATATTTTACTACATTCCTGGCACGTCCGCCCCTACTTCTCAGTGGGGACATTATATACGTCTATAACGCTATATATCCTGGCCTAAGGCAAACTAACATGTCGAATGTAATATTTTACAACATTCCTTCCGCGTCGGCAACTACTTCCCGGAGGGAACAGTATATCCGTCTATAACGTTATATATCCTAACCTAAGGCACCTTAACATGTCGAATGTAATATTTTACCGCATTCCTGGCTCGTTGGCCCCTACTCCCCGGTGGGAACGTTATATACGTCTATAAAGTTACATATCCTAGCCTAAGGCAACCTAACATCTCGGATGTAATATTTTACTACATTCCTGGCGCGCCGGCCCCTACTTCTCGGTGGGAAGATTATATACGTCTGTAACACTATATATCCTAGCCTAAGGCAATCCGAACATGTCGAATGTAATATTTTACTACATTCCTGGCGCGCCGGCCCCTACTTCTCGGTGGGAAGATTATATACGTCTGTAACGCTATATATCCTAGCCTAAGGCAACCTTACATGTCGAATGTAATATTTTACAACATTCCTGGCGCGTCGGCACCTACTTCTCGGTGGGAACAGTATACACGTCTATAACGTTATATATCCTAGCCTAAGGCAACCTAACATCTCGGATGTAATATTTTACAACATTCCTGCCGCGTCGGCACCTACTTCTCGGAGGGAACAGTATATAAGTCTATAACGTTATATATCTTACCCTAGGCAACCTAACATCTCAGATGTAATATTTTACTATATTCGTGGCGCGCCTTCCCCTACTTCTCGCTGGGAACATTATTTACGTCTAAAACGCTATATGTCCTAGCTTAAGGCAACCTAACATGTCGGATGTAATATTTTACTAGATTCGTGGCGCGCCGGCCCCTACTTCTTGGTGGGAACATTATATACGTCTGTAACGCTATATATCCTAGCCTAAGGCAACCTAACATATCGGATGTAATATTTTACTACATTCCTGGCGCCCCGGACCCTACTTCTCGGTGGGAATATTATATACGTCTATAACGCCATATATCCTAACCTAAGGCAACCTAAAATGTCGAGCGTAATATTTGACAACATTCCTGGCTCGTCGGCCCCTACTTCTCGGAGGGAACAGTATATAAGCCTATAACGTTATATATCCTAGCCTAAGGCAAACTAACACATCGGATGTAATATTTTACTACATTCCTGGCGCGCTGGCCCCTACTTCGCGATGGGAACATTATATACGTCTATATCGCTATATATCCTAGCCTAAGGCAACCTAACATGTCGAGCGTAATATTTTACAACATTCCTGGCTCGTCGGCCCCTACTTCTCGGTGGGAATATTATATACGTCTATAACGCCATATATCCTAACCTAAGGCAACCTGACATCTCGGATGTAATATTTTACTACATTCCTGGCACGTCCGCCCCTTATTCTCGGTGGGAACATCATATACGTCCATAACGCTATATATCCTAGCCTAAGGCTATCCTAACATGTCGAATGTAATATTTTACAACATTCCTGACTCGTCGGCCCCTACTTCTCGGTGGGAACATTATATACGTCTATAACGTTATATATCCTAGCCTAAGGCAACCTTACATGTCGAATGTAATATTTTAAAATATTCCTGGCGCGTGGGCAACTACTTCTCGGTGGGAACAGTATATCCGTCTATAACGTTATATATCCTAACCTAAGGCACCTTAACATGTCGAATGTAATATTTTACCACATTCCTGGCTCGTTGGCCCCTACACCTCGGTGGGAACATTATATACGTCTATAACGCCATATATCCTAACCTAAGGCAACCTAAAATGTCGAGCGTAATATTTGACAACATTCCTGGTTCGTCGGCCCCTACTTCTCGGAGGGAACAGTATATAAGCCTATAACGTTATATATCCTAGCCTAAGGCAAACTAACACATCGGATGTAATATTTTACTACATTCCTGGCACGTCCGCCCCTACTTCTCGGTGGGAACATCATATACGTCTATAACGCTATATATCCTAGCCTAAGGCAATCCTAACATGTCGAATGTAATATATTACTACATTCCTGGCGCGCCGGCCCCTACTTCTCGTTGGGAAGATTATATACGTCTGTAACGCTATACATCCTAGCCTAAGGCAACCTAACATCACGGATGTAATATTTTACTACATTCCTGGCACATCCGCCCCTACATCTCGGTGGGAACATTATATACGTCTATATCGCTATATATCCTAGCCTAAGGCAAACTAACATGTCGAATGTAATATTTTATAACATTCCCGTCACTTCGGCACCTACTTCTCGGTGCGAACATTATTTACGTGTATAACGTTATATATCCTAGCCTAAGGCAACCTAACATCTCGGATGTAATATTTTACTATATTCCTGGCGCGCCTTCCCCTACTTCTCGGTGGGAATATTATATACGTTTATAACGCCATATATCCTAGCTTAAGGCAACCTATCATGTCGAATGTAATATTTTATAACATTCCTGACTCGTCGGCCCCTACTTCACGGTGGGAACATTATATACGTCTATAACGTTATATATCCTAGCCTAAGGCAACCTTACATGTCGAATGTAATATTTTAAAATATTCCTGGCGCGTGGGCAACTACTTCTCGGTGGGAACAGTATATCCGTCTATAACGTTATATATCATAACCTAAGGCACCTTAACATGTCGAATGTAATATTTTACCACATTCCTGGCTCGTTGGCCCCTACACCTCGGTGGGAACATTATATACGTCTATAAAGTTACATATCCTAGCCTAAGGCAACCTAACATCTCGTATGTAATATTTTACTACATTCCTGGCGCGCCGGCCCCTACTTCTCGGTGGGAAGATTATATACGTCTGTAACGCTATATATCCTAGCCTAAGGCAACCTAACTTGCCGAGCGTAATATTTTACCATATTCCTGGCGCGCCTGCCCCTGCTTCTCGCTGGGAACATTATATACGTCTAAAACGCTATATATCCTAGCTTAAGGCAACCTAACACGTCGAGCGTAATATTTTACAACATTCCTGGCTCGTCGGCCCCTACTTCTCGGTGCGAACATTATATACGGCTATAACGTTATATATCCTAGCCTAAGGCAACCTAACATCTCGGATGTAATATTTTACTATATTCCTGGCGCGGCTTCCCCTACTTCTCGGTGGGAATATTATATACGTCTTTAACGCTATATATCCTAGCCTAAGGCAACCTAACTTATCGAGCGTAAAATTTTACAACATTCCTGGCTCGTCGGCCCCTACTTCTCGGTGGGAACATTATATACGTCTATAACGTTATTTATCCTAACCTAAGGGAACCTAACATCTCGGATGTAATATTTTACTACATTCCTGGCACGTCCACCCCTACTTCTCAGTGGGGACATTATATACGTCTATAACGCTATATATCCTGGCCTAAGGCAAACTAACATGTCGAATGTAATATTTTACAACATTCCCGTCACTTCGGCACCTACTTCTCGGTGCGAACATAATATACGTCTATAACGTTATATATCCTAGCGTAAGGCAACCTAACATCTCGGATGTAATATTTTACTATATTCCTGGCACGCCTTCCCCTACTTCTCGCTGGGAACATTATATACGTCTAAAACGCTATATATCCTAGCTTAAGGCAACCTAACATGTCGAATGTAATATTTTACAAACTTCCTGGCGCGTCGGCACCTACTTCTCGGTGGGAACGGTATATACGTCTATAACGTTATATATCCTAGCCTAAGGCAACCCTAACATCTCGGATGTAACATTTTACAACATTCCTGGCGCGTCGGCACCTACTTCTCGGAGGGAACAGTATATAAGTCTATAACGTTACATATCCTAGCCTAAGGCAACCTAACATGCCGAATGTAATATTTTACAACATTTCTGGCGCTTCGGCACCGACTTCTCGGTGGGAACAGTATATACGTCTATAACGTTGTATATCCAAGCCTAAGGCAATCCTAACATCTCGGATGTAATATTTTACAACATTCCTGGCGCGTCGGGACCTACTTCTCGGAGGGAACAGTAAATAAGTATATAACGTTATATATCCTAGCCTAAGGCAACCTAACATCTCGGATGTAACATTTTACTACATTCGTGCCGCGCCGGCCCCTACTTCTCGGTGAGAACATTATATACGTCTACATCGCTATATATCCTAGCCTAAGGCAATCCTAACATGTCGAATGTAATATTTTACAAAATTCCCGTCACTTCGGCACCTACTTCTCGGTGCGAACATTATATACGTCTATAACGTTATATATCCTAGCCTAAGGCAACCTAACATCTCGGATGTAATATTTTACTATATTCCTGGCGCGCCTTCCCCTACTTCTCGCTGGGAACATTATATACGTCTAAAACGCTATATATCCTAGCTTAAGGCAACCTAACATGTCGAATGTAATATTTTACAACATTCCTGGAGCGTCTGCACCTACTTCTCGGTGGGAACAGTATATACGTCTATAACGTTATATATCCTAGCCTAAGGTAACCTAACTTCTCGAATGTAATATTTTACTACATTCCTGGCGCGCCGGCCCCTACCTTTCGGTGGGAAGATTATATACGTCTGTAACGCTATATATCCTAGCCTAAGGCAACCTAACTTGTCGAGCGTAATATTTTACAACATTCCTGGCTCGTCGGCACCTACTTCTCGGAGGGAACAGTATATAAGTCTATAACGTTATATATCCTAGCCTAAGGGAACCTAACATCTCGGATGTAATATTTTACTACATTCCTGGCGTGCTGGCCCCTACTTTTCGGAGGGAACATTATATACGGCTATAACGTTATATATCCTAACCTAAGGGAACCTAACATGTCGGATGTAATATTTTACAATAATCCTGGCGCGTCGACAACTACTTCTCGGTGGGAACAGTATATCCGTCTATAACGTTATATATCCTAGCCTAAGGCAATCCTAACATCTCGGATGTAATATTTTACAACATTCCTGGCGCGTCGGCACCTACTTCTCGGAGGGAACAGTATATAAGTCTATAACGTTATATATCCTAGCCTAAGGCAACCTAACTTCTCGGATGTAATATTTCACTACATTCCTGGCGCGCCGGCCCCTACATTTCGGTGGGAACATTATATACGTCTGTAACGCTATATATCCTAGCCTAAGGCAACCTAACTTGTCGAGCGTAATATTTTACAACATTCCTGGCTCGTCGGCCCCTACTTCTCGGTGGGAACATTATATACGTCTATAACGTTATATATCGTAGCCTAAGGCAACCTTACATGTCGAATGTAATATTTTACAATATTCCTGGCGCGTCGGCAACTGCTTCTCGGTGGGAACATTATATACGTCTGTAACGCTATATATGCTGGCCTAAGGCAAACTAACATGTCGAATGTAATATTTTACAACATTCCCGTCGCTTCGGCACCTACATCTCGGTGCGAACATTATATACGTCTATAACGTTATATATCCTAGCCTAAGGCAACCTTACATGTCGAATGTAATATTTTACAATATTCCTGGCGCGTCGACAACTACTTCTCGGTGGGAACAGTATATCCGTCTATAACGTTATATATCCTAACCTAAGTCTACATAACATGTCGAATGTAATATTTTACCACATTCCTGGCTCGTTGGCCCCTACTCCTCGGTGGGAACATTATATACGTCTATAAAGTTACATATGCTAGCCTAAGGCAACCTAACATCTCGGATGTAATATTTTACTACATTCCTGGCGCACCGGCCCCTACTTCTCGGTGGGAAGGTTATATACGTCTGTAACGCTATATATCCTAGCCTAAGGTAACCTAACCTGTCGAGCGTAATATTTTACAACATTCCTGGCTCGACGGCCCCTACCTCTCGGTGGGACCATTATATACGTCTATAACGTTATATATCCTAACCTAAGGGAACCTAACATCTCGGATGTAATATTTTGCTACATTCCTGGCGCGCCGGCGCCTACTTTTCGGTGGGAACATTATATACGTCTTTAACGCTATATATCCTAGCCTAAGGCAACCTAACTTATCGAGCGTAAAAGTTTACAACATTCCTGGCTCGTCGGCCTCTACCTCTCGGTGGGAACACTATATACGTCTATAACGTTATATATCCTAACCTAAGGGAACCTAACATCTCGGATGTAATATTTGACAACATTCGTGTCCTGTCGGCCCGTACTCCTCGGTGGGAATATCGTATAAGTCTATAACGTTATATATCCTAGCCTAAGGCAATCCTAACACGTCGAATGTAATATTTTACAACATTCCTGGCGTGTCGGCTCCTATTTCTCGGTGGGATCATTATATACGTCATTAAAGCTATATATCCTAGTCTAAGGCAACCTAACATCTCGGATGTAATATTTTACTACATTCCTGTCGCGCCGGCCCCTATATCTCGGTGGGAACAGTATATACGTCTATAACGTTATATATCCAAGCCTAAGGCAATTCTAACATCTCGGAAGTAATATTTTACGACATTCCTATCGCGTCGGCCCCTACTTCTCGGTGGGAATATTATAAACGTCTATAACGCCATATATACTAACCTAAGGCAACCTAAAATGTCGAGCGTAATATTTTACAACATTCCTGGCTCGTCGGCCCCTACTTCTCGGAGGGAACAGTATATAAGCCTATAACGTTATATATCCTAGCCTAAGGCAACCTAACATGTCGGATGTAATATTTTACTACATTCGTGGCGCGACGACCGCTACTTCTCGATGGGAACAGTATATAAGCCTATAACGTTATATATCCTAGCCTAAGGCAACCTAACTTATCGAGCGTAAAAGTTTACAACATTCCTGGCTCGTCGGCCTCTACCTCTCGGTGGGAACATTATATACGTCTATAACGTTATATATCCTAACCTAAGGGAACATAACATCTCGGATGTAATATTTGACAACATTCTTGTCCTGTCGGCCCGTACTCCTCGGTGGGAATATCGTATACGTCTATAACGTTATATATCCTAGCCTAAGGCAATCCTAACACGTCGGATGCAATATTTTACTACATTCGTGTCGCGCCGACCGCTACTTCTCGATGGGAACAGTATATAAGTCTGTAACGTTATATATCCTAACCTAAGGCAACCTAACATCTCGGATGTAATATTTTACTATATTCGTGGCGCGCCTTCCCCTACTTTTCGGTGAGAACATTATATACGTCTATAAGGTTATATATCCTAGCCTAAGACAACCTAACATATCGGATGTAATATTTTACAACATTCCTATCGCGTCGGCCCCTACTTCTCGGTGGGAATATTATAAACGTCTATAACGCCATATATACTAACCTAAGGCAACCTAAAATGTCGAGCGTAATATTTTACAACATTCCTGGCTCGTCGGCCCCTACTTCTCGGAGGGAACAGTATATAAGCCTATAACGTTATATATCCTAGCCTAAGGCAACCTAACTTATCGAGCGTAAAAGTTTACAACATTCCTGGCTCGTCGGCCTCTACCTCTCGGTGGGAACACTATATACGTCTATAACGTTATATATCCTAACCTAAGGGAAAGTAACATCTCGGATGTAATATTTGACAACATTCTTGTCCTGTCGGCCCGTACTCCTCGGTGGGAATATCGTATAAGTCTATAACGTTATATATCCTAGCCTAAGGCAATCCTAACACGTCGAATGTAATATTTTACAACATTCCTGGCGTGTCGGCTCCTATTTCTCGGTGGGATCATTATATACGTCATTAAAGCTATATATCCTAGTCTAAGGCATCCTAACATCTCGGATGTAATATTTTACTACATTCCTGTCGCGCCGGCCCCTATATCTCGGTGGGAACAGTATATACGTCTATAACGTTATATATCCTAGCCTAAGGCAATTCTAACATCTCGGAAGTAATATTTTACAACATTCCTATCGCGTCGGCCCCTACTTCTCGGTGGGAATATTATAAACGTCTATAACGCCATATATACTAACCTAAGGCAACCTAAAATGTCGAGCGTAATATTTTACAACATTCGTGGCGCGACGACCGCTACTTCTCGATGGGAACAGTATATAAGTCTGTAACGTTATATATCCTAACCTAAGGCAACCTAACATCTCGGATGTAATATTTTACTATATTCGTGGCGCGCCTTCCCCTACTTTTCGGTGAGAACATTATATACGTCTGTAAGGCTATATATCCTAGCCTAAGGCAACCTTACATGTCGAATGTAATATTTTACAATATTCATGGCGCGTCGGCAACTACTTCTCGGTGGGAACAGTATATCCGTCTATAACGTTATATATCCTAGCCTAAGGCAATCCTAACACGTCGAATGTAATATTTTACAACATTCCTGGCGTGTCGGCACCTATTTCTCGGTGGGATCATTATATACGTCATTAAAGCTATATATCCTAGCCTAAGGCAACCTAACATCTCGGATGTAATATTTTACTACATTCCTGGCGCGCCGGACCCTACATCTCGGTGGGAACAGTATATACGTCTATAACGTTATATATACTAGCCTAAGGCAATTCTAACATCTCGGAAGTAATATTTTGCTACATTCCTGGCGCGCCGGCGCCTACTTTTCGGTGGGAACATTATATACGTCTTTAACGCTATATATCCTAGCCTAAGGCAACCTAACTTATCGAGCGTAAAAGTTTACAACATTCCTGGCTCGTCGGCCTCTACCTCTCGGTGGGAACACTATATACGTCTATAACGTTATATATCCTAACCTAAGGGAACCTAACATCTCGGATGTAATATTTGACAACATTCTTGTCCTGTCGGCCCGTACTCCTCGGTGGGAATATCGTCTAAGTCTATAACGTTATATATCCTAGCCTAAGGCAATCCTAACACGTCGAATGTAATATTTTACAACATTCCTGGCGTGTCGGCTCCTATTTCTCGGTGGGATCATTATATACGTCATTAAAGCTATATATCCTAGTCTAAGGCAACCTAACATCTCGGATGTAATATTTTACTACATTCCTGTCGCGCCGGCCCCTATATCTCGGTGGGAACAGTATATACGTCTATAACGTTATATATCCTAGCCTAAGGCAATTCTAACATCTCGGAAGTAATATTTTACAACATTCCTATCGCGTCGGCCCCTACTTCTCGGTGGGAATATTATAAACGTCTATAACGCCATATATACTAACCCAAGGCAACCTAAAATGTCGAGCGTAATATTTTACAACATTCCTGGCTCGTCGGCCCCTACTTCTCGGAGGGAACAGTATATAAGCCTATAACGTTATATATCCTAGCCTAAGGCAACCTAACATGTCGGATGTAATATTTTACTACATTCGTGGCGCGACGACCGCTACTTCTCGATGGGAACAGTATATAAGCCTATAACGTTATATATCCTAGCCTAAGGCAACCTAACTTATCGAGCGTAAAAGTTTACAACATTCCTGGCTCGTCGGCCTCTACCTCTCGGTGGGAACACTATATACGTCTATAACGTTATATATCCTAACCTAAGGGAACCTAACATCTCGGATGTAATATTTGACAACATTCTTGTCCTGTCGGCCCGTACTCCTCGGTGGGAATATCGTATAAGTCTATAACGTTATATATCCTACCCTAAGGCAATCCTAACACGTCGAATGTAATATTTTACAACATTCCTGGCGTGTCGGCCCCTATTTCTCGGTGGGATCATTATATACGTCATTAAAGCTATATATCCTAGCCTAAGGCAACCTAACATCTCGGATGTAATATTTTACTACATTCCTGGCGCGCCGGCCCCTACATCTCGGTGGGAACAGTATATACGTCTATAACGTTATATATACTAGCCTAAGGCAATTCTAACATCTCGGACGTAATATTTTACAACATTCCTATCGCGTCGGCACCTACTTCTCGGTGGGAACATTATATTCGTCTATAAGGTTATATATCCTAGCCTAAGACAACCTAACATATCGGATGTAATATTTTACTACACTCCTGGCGCCCCGGCCCCTACTTCTCGGTGGGAATATTATATACGACTATAACGCCATATATCCTAACCTAAGGCAACCTAAAATGTCGAGCGTAATATTTTACAACATTCCTGGCTCGTCGGCCCCTACTTCTCGGAGGGAACAGTATATAAGCCTATAACGTTATATATCCTAGCCTAAGGCAAACTAACATGTCGAATGTAATATTTGACAACATTCCTGGCGTGTAGGCACGTACTTCTCGGTGGGAATATCATATACGTCTATAACGCTATATATCCTAGCCTAAGGCAATCCTAACATGTCGAATGTAATATTTTACTTCATTCCTGGCGCGCCGGCCCCTACTTCTCGGTGGGAAGATTATATACGTCTGTAACGCTATATATCCTAGCCTAAGGCAACCTAACATCTCGGATGTAATATTTTACTACATTCCTGGCGCACCGGCCCCTACTTCTCGGTGGGAAGCTTATATACGTCTGTAACGCTATATATCCTAGCCTAAGGCAACCTAACCTGTCGAGCGTAATATTTTACAACATTCCTGGCTCGTCGGCCCCTACCTCTCGGTGGGAACATTATATACGTCTATAACGTTATATATCCTAACCTAAGGGAACATAACATCTCGGATGTAATATTTGACAACATTCATGTCCTGTCGGCCCGTACTCCTCGGTGGGAATATCGTATACGTCTATAACGTTATATATCCTAGCCTAAGGCAATCCTAACACGTCGGATGCAATATTTTACTACATTCGTGTCGCGCCGACCGCTACTTCTCGATGGGAACAGTATATAAGTCTGTAACGTTATATATCCTAACCTAAGGCAACCTAACATCTCGGATGTAATATTTTACTATATTCGTGGCGCGCCTTCCCCTACTTTTCGGTGAGAACATTATATACGTCTACAAGGTTATATATCCTAGCCTAAGACAACCTAACATATCGGATGTAATATTTTACAACATTCCTATCGCGTCGGCCCCTACTTCTCGGTGGGAATATTATAAACGTCTATAACGCCATATCTACTAACCTAAGGCAACCTAAAATGTCGAGCGTAATATTTTACAACATTCCTGGCTCGTCGGCCCCTACTTCTCGGAGGGAACAGTATATAAGCCTATAACGTTATATATCCTAGCCTAAGGCAACCTAACATGTCGGATGTAATATTTTACTACATTCGTGGCGCGACGACCGCTACTTCTCGATGGGTACAGTATATAAGTCTGTAACGTTATATATCCTAACCTAAGGCAACCTAACATCTCGGATGTAATATTTTACTATATTCGTGGCGCGCCTTCCCCTACTTTTCGGTGAGAACATTATATACGTCTGTAAGGCTATATATCCTAGCCTAAGGCAACCTTACATGTCGAATGTATTATTTTACAATATTCCTGGCGCGTCGGCAACTACTTCTCGGTGGGAACAGTATATCCGTCTATAACGTTATATATCCTAGCCTAAGGCAATCCTAACACGTCGAATGTAATATTTTACAACATTCCTGGCGTGTCGGCCCCTATTTCTCGGTGGGATCATTATATACGTCATTAAAGCTATATATCCTAGCCTAAGGCAACCTAACATCTCGGATGTAATATTTTACTACATTCCTGGCGCGCCGGCCCCTACATCTCGGTGGGAACAGTATATACGTCTATAACGTTATATATACTAGCCTAAGGCAATTCTAACATCTCGGAAGTAATATTTTACAACATTCCTATCGCGTCGGCACCTACTTCTCGGTGGGAACATTATATTCGTCTATAAGGTTATATATCCTAGCCTAAGACAACCTAACATATCGGATGTAATATTTTACTACACTCCTGGCGCCCCGGCCCCTACTTCTCGGTGGGAATATTATATACGACTATAACGCCATATATCCTAACCTAAGGCAACCTAAAATGTCGAGCGTAATATTTTACAACATTCCTGGCTCGTCGGCCCCTACTTCTCGGAGGGAACAGTATATAAGCCTATAACGTTATATATCCTAGCCTAAGGCAAACTAACATGTCGAATGTAATATTTGACAACATTCCTGGCGTGTAGGCACGTACTTCTCGGTGGGAATATCATATACGTCTATAACGCTATATATCCTAGCCTAAGGCAATCCTAACATGTCGAATGTAATATTTTACTTCATTCCTGGCGCGCCGGCCCCTACTTCTCGGTGGGAAGATTATATACGTCTGTAACGCTATATATCCTAGCCTAAGGCAACCTAACATCTCGGATGTAATATTTTACTACATTCCTGGCGCACCGGCCCCTACTTCTCGGTGGGAAGCTTATATACGTCTGTAACGCTATATATCCTAGCCTAAGGCAACCTAACCTGTCGAGCGTAATATTTTACAACATTCCTGGCTCGTCGGCCCCTACCTCTCGGTGGGAACATTATATACGTCTATAACGTTATATATCCTAACCTAAGGGAACCTAACATCTCGGATGTAATATTTTACTACATTCGTGGCGCGCCGGCCACTACTTCTCGGTGGGAACATTATATACGTCTATAGCGTTAATATCCTAGCCTAAGGCAACCTAACATCTCGGATGTAATATTTCACTACATTCCTGGCGCGCCGGCCCGTACTTCTCGGTGGGAAGATTATATACGTCTGTAACGCTATATATCCTAGCCTAAGGCAACCTAACTTGTCGAGCGTAATATTTCAGAACATTCCTGGCTCGTCGGCCCCTACTTCTCGGTGGGAACATTATATCCGTCTATAACGTTATATATCCTAACCTAAGGCAACTTAACATGTCGAATGTAATATTTTACCACATTCCTGGCTCGTTGGCCCCTACACCTCGGTGGGAACATTATATACGTCTATAAAGTTACATATCCTAGCCTAAGACAACCTAACATGTCGAATGTAATATTTTACAATATTCCTGGCGCGTCGGCACCTACTTCTCGGTGGGAACACTATATACGTCTATAACGTTATATATCCTAACCTAAGGGAACCTAACATCTCGGATGTAATATTTGACAACATTCTTGTCCTGTCGGCCCGTACTCCTCGGTGGGAATATCGTATAAGTCTATAACGTTATATATCCTACCCTAAGGCAATCCTAACACGTCGAATGTAATATTTTACAACATTCCTGGCGTGTCGGCCCCTATTTCTCGGTGGGATCATTATATACGTCATTAAAGCTATATATCCTAGCCTAAGGCAACCTAACATCTCGGATGTAATATTTTACTACATTCCTGTCGCGCCGGCCCCTATATCTCGGTGGGAACAGTATATACGTCTATAACGTTATATATCCTAGCCTAAGGCAATTCTAACATCTCGGAAGTAATATTTTACAACATTCCTATCGCGTCGGCCCCTACTTCTCGGTGGGAATATTATAAACGTCTATAACGCCATATATACTAACCCAAGGCAACCTAAAATGTCGAGCGTAATATTTTACAACATTCCTGGCTCGTCGGCCCCTACTTCTCGGAGGGAACAGTATATAAGCCTATAACGTTATATATCCTAGCCTAAGGCAACCTAACATGTCGGATGTAATATTTTACTACATTCGTGGCGCGACGACCGCTACTTCTCGATGGGAACAGTATATAAGCCTATAACGTTATATATCCTAGCCTAAGGCAACCTAACTTATCGAGCGTAAAAGTTTACAACATTCCTGGCTCGTCGGCCTCTACCTCTCGGTGGGAACACTATATACGTCTATAACGTTATATATCCTAACCTAAGGGAACCTAACATCTCGGATGTAATATTTGACAACATTCTTGTCCTGTCGGCCCGTACTCCTCGGTGGGAATATCGTATAAGTCTATAACGTTATATATCCTACCCTAAGGCAATCCTAACACGTCGAATGTAATATTTTACAACATTCCTGGCGTGTCGGCCCCTATTTCTCGGTGGGATCATTATATACGTCATTAAAGCTATATATCCTAGCCTAAGGCAACCTAACATCTCGGATGTAATATTTTACTACATTCCTGGCGCGCCGGCCCCTACATCTCGGTGGGAACAGTATATACGTCTATAACGTTATATATACTAGCCTAAGGCAATTCTAACATCTCGGACGTAATATTTTACAACATTCCTATCGCGTCGGCACCTACTTCTCGGTGGGAACATTATATTCGTCTATAAGGTTATATATCCTAGCCTAAGACAACCTAACATATCGGATGTAATATTTTACTACACTCCTGGCGCCCCGGCCCCTACTTCTCGGTGGGAATATTATATACGACTATAACGCCATATATCCTAACCTAAGGCAACCTAAAATGTCGAGCGTAATATTTTACAACATTCCTGGCTCGTCGGCCCCTACTTCTCGGAGGGAACAGTATATAAGCCTATAACGTTATATATCCTAGCCTAAGGCAAACTAACATGTCGAATGTAATATTTGACAACATTCCTGGCGTGTAGG
The DNA here is from genome assembly GCA_963969225.1 of Xylocopa violacea. Classification (NCBI taxonomy): domain Eukaryota; kingdom Metazoa; phylum Arthropoda; class Insecta; order Hymenoptera; family Apidae; genus Xylocopa; species Xylocopa violacea. The sequence goes on from CAXAJV010000835.1 coordinate 278,287, forward strand.
CACGTACTTCTCGGTGGGAATATCATATACGTCTATAACGCTATATATCCTAGCCTAAGGCAATCCTAACATGTCGAATGTAATATTTTACTTCATTCCTGGCGCGCCGGCCCCTACTTCTCGGTGGGAAGATTATATACGTCTGTAACGCTATATATCCTAGCCTAAGGCAACCTAACATCTCGGATGTAATATTTTACTACATTCCTGGCGCACCGGCCCCTACTTCTCGGTGGGAAGCTTATATACGTCTGTAACGCTATATATCCTAGCCTAAGGCAACCTAACCTGTCGAGCGTAATATTTTACAACATTCCTGGCTCGTCGGCCCCTACCTCTCGGTGGGAACATTATATACGTCTATAACGTTATATATCCTAACCTAAGGGAACATAACATCTCGGATGTAATATTTGACAACATTCTTGTCCTGTCGGCCCGTACTCCTCGGTGGGAATATCGTATACGTCTATAACGTTATATATCCTAGCCTAAGGCAATCCTAACACGTCGGATGCAATATTTTACTACATTCGTGTCGCGCCGACCGCTACTTCTCGATGGGAACAGTATATAAGTCTGTAACGTTATATATCCTAACCTAAGGCAACCTAACATCTCGGATGTAATATTTTACTATATTCGTGGCGCGCCTTCCCCTACTTTTCGGTGAGAACATTATATACGTCTACAAGGTTATATATCCTAGCCTAAGACAACCTAACATATCGGATGTAATATTTTACAACATTCCTATCGCGTCGGCCCCTACTTCTCGGTGGGAATATTATAAACGTCTATAACGCCATATATACTAACCTAAGGCAACCTAAAATGTCGAGCGTAATATTTTACAACATTCCTGGCTCGTCGGCCCCTACTTCTCGGAGGGAACAGTATATAAGCCTATAACGTTATATATCCTAGCCTAAGGCAACCTAACTTATCGAGCGTAAAAGTTTACAACATTCCTGGCTCGTCGGCCTCTACCTCTCGGTGGGAACACTATATACGTCTATAACGTTATATATCCTAACCTAAGGGAACCTAACATCTCGGATGTAATATTTGACAACATTCTTGTCCTGTCGGCCCGTACTCCTCGGTGGGAATAACGTATAAGTCTATAACGTTATATATCCTAGCCTAAGGCAATCCTAACACGTCGAATGTAATATTTTACAACATTCCTGGCGTGTCGGCTCCTATTTCTCGGTGGGATCATTATATACGTCATTAAAGCTATATATCCTAGTCTAAGGCAACCTAACATCTCGGATGTAATATTTTACTACATTCCTGTCGCGCCGGCCCCTATATCTCGGTGGGAACAGTATATACGTCTATAACGTTATATATCCTAGCCTAAGGCAATTCTAACATCTCGGAAGTAATATTTTACAACATTCCTATCGCGTCGGCCCCTACTTCTCGGTGGGGATATTATAAACGTCTATAACGCCATATATACTAACCTAAGGCAACCTAAAATGTCGAGCGTAATATTTTACAACATTCCTGGCTCGTCGGCCCCTACTTCTCGGAGGGAACAGTATATAAGCCTATAACGTTATATATCCTAGCCTAAGGCAACCTAACATGTCGGATGTAATATTTTACTACATTCGTGGCGCGACGACCGCTACTTCTCGATGGGAACAGTATATAAGTCTGTAACGTTATATATCCTAACCTAAGGCAACCTAACATCTCGGATGTAATATTTTACTATATTCGTGGCGCGCCTTCCCCTACTTTTCGGTGAGAACATTATATACGTCTGTAAGGCTATATATCCTAGCCTAAGGCAACCTTACATGTCGAATGTAATATTTTACAATATTCATGGCGCGTCGGCAACTACTTCTCGGTGGGAACAGTATATCCGTCTATAACGTTATATATCCTAGCCTAAGGCAATCCTAACACGTCGAATGTAATATTTTACAACATTCCTGGCGTGTCGGCCCCTATTTCTCGGTGGGATCATTATATACGTCATTAAAGCTATATATCCTAGCCTAAGGCAACCTAACATCTCGGATGTAATATTTTACTACATTCCTGGCGCGCCGGACCCTACATCTCGGTGGGAACAGTATATACGTCTATAACGTTATATATACTAGCCTAAGGCAATTCTAACATCTCGGAAGTAATATTTTACAACATTCCTATCGCGTCGGCACCTACTTCTCGGTGGGAACATTATATTCGTCTATAAGGTTATACATCCTAGCCTAAGACAACCTAACATATCGGATGTAATATTTTACTACACTCCTGGCGCCCCGGCCCCTACTTCTCGGTGGGAATATTATATACGACTATAACGCCATATATCCTAACCTAAGGCAACCTAAAATGTCGAGCGTAATATTTTACAACATTCCTGGCTCGTCGGCCCCTACTTCTCGGTGGGAATATCATATACGTCTATAACGCTATATATCCTAGCCTAAGGCAATCCTAACATGTCGAATGTAATATTTTACTTCATTCCTGGCGCGCCGGCCCCTACTTCTCGGTGGGAAGATTATATACGTCTGTAACGCTATATATCCTAGCCTAAGGCAACCTAACATCTCGGATGTAATATTTTACTACATTCCTGGCGCACCGGCCCCTACTTCTCGGTGGGAAGCTTATATACGTCTGTAACGCTATGTATCCTAGCCTAAGGCAACCTAACCTGTCGAGCGTAATATTTTACAACATTCCTGGCTCGTCGGCCCCTACCTCTCGGTGGGAACATTATATACGTCTATAACGTTATATATCCTAACCTAAGGGAACATAACATCTCGGATGTAATATTTGACAACATTCTTGTCCTGTCGGCCCGTACTCCTCGGTGGGAATATCGTATACATCTATAACGTTATATATCCTAGCCTAAGGCAATCCTAACACGTCGGATGCAATATTTTACTACATTCGTGTCGCGCCGACCGCTACTTCTCGATGGGAACAGTATATAAGTCTGTAACGTTATATATCCTAACCTAAGGCAACCTAACATCTCGGATGTAATATTTTACTATATTCGTGGCGCGCCTTCCCCTACTTTTCGGTGAGAAAATTATATACGTCTATAAGGTTATATATCCTAGCCTAAGACAACCTAACATATCGGATGTAATATTTTACAACATTCCTATCGCGTCGGCCCCTACTTCTCGGTGGGAATATTATAAACGTCTATAACGCCATATCTACTAACCTAAGGCAACCTAAAATGTCGAGCGTAATATTTTACAACATTCCTGGCTCGTCGGCCCCTACTTCTCGGAGGGAACAGTATATAAGCCTATAACGTTATATATCCTAGCCTAAGGCAACCTAACATGTCGGATGTAATATTTTACTACATTCGTGGCGCGACGACCGCTACTTCTCGATGGGTACAGTATATAAGTCTGTAACGTTATATATCCTAACCTAAGGCAACCTAACATCTCGGATGTAATATTTTACTATATTCGTGGCGCGCCTTCCCCTACTTTTCGGTGAGAACATTATATACGTCTGTAAGGCTATATATCCTAGCCTAAGGCAACCTTACATGTCGAATGTATTATTTTACAATATTCCTGGCGCGTCGGCAACTACTTCTCGGTGGGAACAGTATATCCGTCTATAACGTTATATATCCTAGCCTAAGGCAATCCTAACACGTCGAATGTAATATTTTACAACATTCCTGGCGTGTCGGCCCCTATTTCTCGGTGGGATCATTATATACGTCATTAAAGCTATATATCCTAGCCTAAGGCAACCTAACATCTCGGATGTAATATTTTACTACATTCCTGGCGCGCCGGCCCCTACATCTCGGTGGGAACAGTATATACGTCTATAACGTTATATATACTAGCCTAAGGCAATTCTAACATCTCGGAAGTAATATTTTACAACATTCCTATCGCGTCGGCACCTACTTCTCGGTGGGAACATTATATTCGTCTATAAGGTTATATATCCTAGCCTAAGACAACCTAACATATCGGATGTAATATTTTACTACACTCCTGGCGCCCCGGCCCCTACTTCTCGGTGGGAATATTATATACGACTATAACGCCATATATCCTAACCTAAGGCAACCTAAAATGTCGAGCGTAATATTTTACAACATTCCTGGCTCGTCGGCCCCTACTTCTCGGAGGGAACAGTATATAAGCCTATAACGTTATATATCCTAGCCTAAGGCAAACTAACATGTCGAATGTAATATTTGACAACATTCCTGGCGTGTAGGCACGTACTTCTCGGTGGGAATATCATATACGTCTATAACGCTATATATCCTAGCCTAAGGCAATCCTAACATGTCGAATGTAATATTTTACTTCATTCCTGGCGCGCCGGCCCCTACTTCTCGGTGGGAAGATTATATACGTCTGTAACGCTATATATCCTAGCCTAAGGCAACCTAACATCTCGGATGTAATATTTTACTACATTCCTGGCGCACCGGCCCCTACTTCTCGGTGGGAAGCTTATATACGTCTGTAACGCTATATATCCTAGCCTAAGGCAACCTAACCTGTCGAGCGTAATATTTTACAACATTCCTGGCTCGTCGGCCCCTACCTCTCGGTGGGAACATTATATACGTCTATAACGTTATATATCCTAACCTAAGGGAACCTAACATCTCGGATGTAATATTTTACTACATTCGTGGCGCGCCGGCCACTACTTCTCGGTGGGAACATTATATACGTCTATAGCGTTAATATCCTAGCCTAAGGCAACCTAACATCTCGGATGTAATATTTCACTACATTCCTGGCGCGCCGGCCCGTACTTCTCGGTGGGAAGATTATATACGTCTGTAACGCTATATATCCTAGCCTAAGGCAACCTAACTTGTCGAGCGTAATATTTCAGAACATTCCTGGCTCGTCGGCCCCTACTTCTCGGTGGGAACATTATATCCGTCTATAACGTTATATATCCTAACCTAAGGCAACTTAACATGTCGAATGTAATATTTTACCACATTCCTGGCTCGTTGGCCCCTACACCTCGGTGGGAACATTATATACGTCTATAAAGTTACATATCCTAGCCTAAGACAACCTAACATGTCGAATGTAATATTTTACAATATTCCTGGCGCGTCGGCACCTACTTCTCGGTGGGAACACTATATACGTCTATAACGTTATATATCCTAACCTAAGGGAACCTAACATCTCGGATGTAATATTTGACAACATTCTTGTCCTGTCGGCCCGTACTCCTCGGTGGGAATATCGTATAAGTCTATAACGTTATATATCCTACCCTAAGGCAATCCTAACACGTCGAATGTAATATTTTACAACATTCCTGGCGTGTCGGCCCCTATTTCTCGGTGGGATCATTATATACGTCATTAAAGCTATATATCCTAGCCTAAGGCAACCTAACATCTCGGATGTAATATTTTACTACATTCCTGGCGCGCCGGCCCCTACATCTCGGTGGGAACAGTATATACGTCTATAACGTTATATATACTAGCCTAAGGCAATTCTAACATCTCGGACGTAATATTTTACAACATTCCTATCGCGTCGGCACCTACTTCTCGGTGGGAACATTATATTCGTCTATAAGGTTATATATCCTAGCCTAAGACAACCTAACATATCGGATGTAATATTTTACTACACTCCTGGCGCCCCGGCCCCTACTTCTCGGTGGGAATATTATATACGACTATAACGCCATATATCCTAACCTAAGGCAACCTAAAATGTCGAGCGTAATATTTTACAACATTCCTGGCTCGTCGGCCCCTACTTCTCGGAGGGAACAGTATATAAGCCTATAACGTTATATATCCTAGCCTAAGGCAAACTAACATGTCGAATGTAATATTTGACAACATTCCTGGCGTGTAGGCACGTACTTCTCGGTGGGAATATCATATACGTCTATAACGCTATATATCCTAGCCTAAGGCAATCCTAACATGTCGAATGTAATATTTTACTTCATTCCTGGCGCGCCGGCCCCTACTTCTCGGTGGGAAGATTATATACGTCTGTAACGCTATATATCCTAGCCTAAGGCAACCTAACATCTCGGATGTAATATTTTACTACATTCCTGGCGCACCGGCCCCTACTTCTCGGTGGGAAGCTTATATACGTCTGTAACGCTATATATCCTAGCCTAAGGCAACCTAACCTGTCGAGCGTAATATTTTACAACATTCCTGGCTCGTCGGCCCCTACCTCTCGGTGGGAACATTATATACGTCTATAACGTTATATATCCTAACCTAAGGGAACATAACATCTCGGATGTAATATTTGACAACATTCTTGTCCTGTCGGCCCGTACTCCTCGGTGGGAATATCGTATACGTCTATAACGTTATATATCCTAGCCTAAGGCAATCCTAACACGTCGGATGCAATATTTTACTACATTCGTGTCGCGCCGACCGCTACTTCTCGATGGGAACAGTATATAAGTCTGTAACGTTATATATCCTAACCTAAGGCAACCTAACATCTCGGATGTAATATTTTACTATATTCGTGGCGCGCCTTCCCCTACTTTTCGGTGAGAACATTATATACGTCTACAAGGTTATATATCCTAGCCTAAGACAACCTAACATATCGGATGTAATATTTTACAACATTCCTATCGCGTCGGCCCCTACTTCTCGGTGGGAATATTATAAACGTCTATAACGCCATATATACTAACCTAAGGCAACCTAAAATGTCGAGCGTAATATTTTACAACATTCCTGGCTCGTCGGCCCCTACTTCTCGGAGGGAACAGTATATAAGCCTATAACGTTATATATCCTAGCCTAAGGCAATCCTAACACGTCGAATGTAATATTTTACAACATTCCTGGCGTGTCGGCTCCTATTTCTCGGTGGGATCATTATATACGTCATTAAAGCTATATATCCTAGTCTAAGGCAACCTAACATCTCGGATGTAATATTTTACTACATTCCTGTCGCGCCGGCCCCTATATCTCGGTGGGAACAGTATATACGTCTATAACGTTATATATCCTAGCCTAAGGCAATTCTAACATCTCGGAAGTAATATTTTACAACATTCCTATCGCGTCGGCCCCTACTTCTCGGTGGGAATATTATAAACGTCTATAACGCCATATATACTAACCTAAGGCAACCTAAAATGTCGAGCGTAATATTTTACAACATTCCTGGCTCGTCGGCCCCTACTTCTCGGAGGGAACAGTATATAAGCCTATAACGTTATATATCCTAGCCTAAGGCAACCTAACATGTCGGATGTAATATTTTACTACATTCGTGGCGCGACGACCGCTACTTCTCGATGGGAACAGTATATAAGTCTGTAACGTTATATATCCTAACCTAAGGCAACCTAACATCTCGGATGTAATATTTTACTATATTCGTGGCGCGCCTTCCCCTACTTTTCGGTGAGAACATTATATACGTCTGTAAGGCTATATATCCTAGCCTAAGGCAACCTTACATGTCGAATGTAATATTTTACAATATTCATGGCGCGTCGGCAACTACTTCTCGGTGGGAACAGTATATCCGTCTATAACGTTATATATCCTAGCCTAAGGCAATCCTAACACGTCGAATGTAATATTTTACAACATTCCTGGCGTGTCGGCCCCTATTTCTCGGTGGGATCATTATATACGTCATTAAAGCTATATATCCTAGCCTAAGGCAACCTAACATCTCGGATGTAATATTTTACTACATTCCTGGCGCGCCGGACCCTACATCTCGGTGGGAACAGTATATACGTCTATAACGTTATATATACTAGCCTAAGGCAATTCTAACATCTCGGAAGTAATATTTTACAACATTCCTATCGCGTCGGCACCTACTTCTCGGTGGGAACATTATATTCGTCTATAAGGTTATACATCCTAGCCTAAGACAACCTAACATATCGGATGTAATATTTTACTACACTCCTGGCGCCCCGGCCCCTACTTCTCGGTGGGAATATTATATACGACTATAACGCCATATATCCTAACCTAAGGCAACCTAAAATGTCGAGCGTAATATTTTACAACATTCCTGGCTCGTCGGCCCCTACTTCTCGGAGGGAACAGTATATAAGCCTATAACGTTATATATCCTAGCCTAAGGCAAACTAACATGTCGAATGTAATATTTGACAACATTCCTGGCGTGTAGGCACGTACTTCTCGGTGGGAATATCATATACGTCTATAACGCTATATATCCTAGCCTAAGGCAATCCTAACATGTCGAATGTAATATTTTACTTCATTCCTGGCGCGCCGGCCCCTACTTCTCGGTGGGAAGATTATATACGTCTGTAACGCTATATATCCTAGCCTAAGGCAACCTAACATCTCGGATGTAATATTTTACTACATTCCTGGCGCACCGGCCCCTACTTCTCGGTGGGAAGCTTATATACGTCTGTAACGCTATATATCCTAGCCTAAGGCAACCTAACCTGTCGAGCGTAATATTTTACAACATTCCTGGCTCGTCGGCCCCTACCTCTCGGTGGGAACATTATATACGTCTATAACGTTATATATCCTAACCTAAGGGAACCTAACATCTCGGATGTAATATTTTACTACATTCGTGGCGCGCCGGCCACTACTTCTCGGTGGGAACATTATATACGTCTATAGCGTTAATATCCTAGCCTAAGGCAACCTAACATCTCGGATGTAATATTTTACTACATTCCTGGCGCGCCGGCCCGTACTTCTCGGTGGGAAGATTATATACGTCTGTAACGCTATATATCCTAGCCTAAGGCAACCTAACTTGTCGAGCGTAATATTTCAGAACATTCCTGGCTCGTCGGCCCCTACTTCTCGGTGGGAACATTATATCCGTCTATAACGTTATATATCCTAACCTAAGGCAACTTAACATGTCGAATGTAATATTTTACCACATTCCTGGCTCGTTGGCCCCTACACCTCGGTGGGAACATTATATACGTCTATAAAGTTACATATCCTAGCCTAAGACAACCTAACATGTCGAATGTAATATTTTACAATATTCCTGGCGCGTCGGCCCCTATTTCTCGGTGGGATCATTATATACGTCATTAAAGCTATATATCCTAGCCTAAGGCAACCTAACATCTCGGATGTAATATTTTACTACATTCCTGGCGCGCCGGACCCTACATCTCGGTGGGAACAGTATATACGTCTATAACGTTATATATACTAGCCTAAGGCAATTCTAACATCTCGGAAGTAATATTTTACAACATTCCTATCGCGTCGGCACCTACTTCTCGGTGGGAACATTATATTCGTCTATAAGGTTATACATCCTAGCCTAAGACAACCTAACATATCGGATGTAATATTTTACTACACTCCTGGCGCCCCGGCCCCTACTTCTCGGTGGGAATATTATATACGACTATAACGCCATATATCCTAACCTAAGGCAACCTAAAATGTCGAGCGTAATATTTTACAACATTCCTGGCTCGTCGGCCCCTACTTCTCGGAGGGAACAGTATATAAGCCTATAACGTTATATATCCTAGCCTAAGGCAAACTAACATGTCGAATGTAATATTTGACAACATTCCTGGCGTGTAGGCACGTACTTCTCGGTGGGAATATCATATACGTCTATAACGCTATATATCCTAGCCTAAGGCAATCCTAACATGTCGAATGTAATATTTTACTTCATTCCTGGCGCGCCGGCCCCTACTTCTCGGTGGGAAGATTATATACGTCTGTAACGCTATATATCCTAGCCTAAGGCAACCTAACATCTCGGATGTAATATTTTACTACATTCCTGGCGCACCGGCCCCTACTTCTCGGTGGGAAGCTTATATACGTCTGTAACGCTATATATCCTAGCCTAAGGCAACCTAACCTGTCGAGCGTAATATTTTACAACATTCCTGGCTCGTCGGCCCCTACCTCTCGGTGGGAACATTATATACGTCTATAACGTTATATATCCTAACCTAAGGGAACCTAACATCTCGGATGTAATATTTTACTACATTCGTGGCGCGCCGGCCACTACTTCTCGGTGGGAACATTATATACGTCTATAGCGTTAATATCCTAGCCTAAGGCAACCTAACATCTCGGATGTAATATTTTACTACATTCCTGGCGCGCCGGCCCGTACTTCTCGGTGGGAAGATTATATACGTCTGTAACGCTATATATCCTAGCCTAAGGCAACCTAACTTGTCGAGCGTAATATTTCAGAACATTCCTGGCTCGTCGGCCCCTACTTCTCGGTGGGAACATTATATCCGTCTATAACGTTATATATCCTAACCTAAGGCAACTTAACATGTCGAATGTAATATTTTACCACATTCCTGGCTCGTTGGCCCCTACACCTCGGTGGGAACATTATATACGTCTATAAAGTTACATATCCTAGCCTAAGACAACCTAACATGTCGAATGTAATATTTTACAACATTCCTGGCGCGTCGGCACCTACTTCTCGGTGGGAACAGTATATACGTCTATAACGTTATATATCCTAGCCTAAGGCAACCTTACATGTCGAATGTAATATTTTACAATATTCCTGGCGCGTCGGCAACTACTTCTCGGTGGGAACAGTATATCCGTCTATAACGTTATATATCATAACCTAAGGCAACTTAGCATGTCGAATGTAATATTTTACCACATTCCTGGTTCGTCGGCCCCTACCTCTCGGTGGGAACATTATATACGTCTATAACGTTATATATCCTAACCTAAGGCAACCTAACATATCGGATGTAATATTTTACAACATTCCTATCGCGTCGGCCCCTACTTCTCGGTGGGAATATTATAAACGTCTATAACGCCATATATACTAACCTAAGGCAACCTAAAATGTCGAGCGTAATATTTTACAACATTCCTGGCTCGTCGGCCCCTACTTCTCGGTGGGAATATTATCAACGTCTATAACGCCATATATACTAACCTAAGGCAACCTAAAAGGTCGAGCGTAATATTTTACAACATTCCTGGCGCGTCGGCACCTACTTCTCGGTGGGAACAGTATATACGTCTATAACGTTATATATCCTAGCCTAAGGCAATCCTAACATCTCGGAAGTAATATTTTACAACATTCCTATCGCGTCGGCAACTACTTCTCGGTGGGAACATTATATACGTCTATAACGTTATATATCCTAGCCTAAGACAACCTAACATATCGGATGTAATATTTTACTACACTCCTTGCGCCCCGGCCCCTACTTCTCGGTGGGAATATTATATACGTCTATAACGCCATATATCCTAACCTAAGGCAACCTAAAGTGTCGAGCGTAATATTTTACAACATTCCTGGCGCGCCGGCCCCTACTTCTCGGTGGGAAGATTATATACGTCTGTAACGCTATATATCCTAGCCTAAGGCAACCTAACATCTCGGATGTAATATTTTACTACATTCCTGGCACGTCCGCCCCTACTTCTCGGTGGGAACATTATATACGTCTATAACGCTATATATCCTAGCCTAAGGCAAACTAACATGTCGAATGTAATATTTTACAACATTCCCGTCACTTCGGCACCTACTTCTCGGTGCGAACATTATATACGTCTATAAAGTTACATATCCTAGCCTAAGACAACCTAACATCTCGGATGTAATATTTTACTACATTCCTGGCGCGCCGGCCCCTACTTCTCGGTGGGAAGATTATATACGTCTGTAACGCTATATATCCTAGCCTAAGGCAACCTAACTTGTCGAGCGTAATATTTTAGAACATTCCTGGCTCGTCGGCCCCTACTTCTCGGTGGGAACATTATATCCGTCTATAACGTTATATATCCTAACCTAAGGCAACTTAACATGTCGAATGTAATATTTTACCACATTCCTGGCTCGTTGGCCCCTACACCTCGGTGGGAACATTATATACGTCTATAAAGTTACATATCCTAGCCTAAGACAACCTAACATGTCGAATGTAATATTTTACAACATTCCTGGCGCGTCGGCACCTACTTCTCGGTGGGAACAGTATATACGTCTATAACGTTATATATCCTAGCCTAAGGCAACCTTACATGTCGAATGTAATATTTTACAATATTCCTGGCGCGTCGGCAACTACTTCTCGGTGGGAACAGTATATCCGTCTATAACGTTATATATCCTAACCTAAGGCAACTTAACATGTCGAATGTAATATTTTACCACATTCCTGGCTCGTTGGCCCCTACTCCTCGGTGGGAACATTATATACGTCTATAAAGTTACATATCCCAGCCTAAAGCAACCTAACATCTCGGATGTAATATTTTACTACATACCTGGCGCACCTGCCCCTACTTCTCGGTGGGAACATTATATACGTCTAAAACGCTATATATCCTAGCTTAAGGCAACCTAACATGTCGAATGTAATATTTTACAACATTCCTGGCGCGTCGGCACCTACTTCTCGGTGGGAACATTATATACGTCTATAACGCCATATATCCTAACCTAAGGCAACCTAAAATGTCGAGCGTAATATTTTACAACATTCCTGGCGCGCCGGCCCCTACTTCTCGGTGGGAAGATTATATACGTCTGTAACGCTGTATATCCTAGCCTAAGGCAACCTAACATCTCGGATGTAATATTTTACAATATTCCTGGCGCGTCGACAACTACTTCTCGGTGGGAACAGTATATCCGTCTATAACGTTATATATCCTAACCTAAGGCAACTTAACATGTCGAATGTAATATTTTACCACATTCCTGGCTCGTTGGCCCCTACACCTCGGCGGGAACATTATATACGTCTATAAAGTTACATATCCTAGCCTAAGACAACCTAACATCTCGGATGTAATATTTTACTACATTCCTGGCGCGCCGGCCCCTACTTCTCGGTGGGAAGATTATATACGTCTGTAACGCTATATATCCTAGCCTAAGGCAATCTAACTTGTCGAGCGTAATATTTTAGAACATTCCTGGCTCGTCGGCCCCTACTTCTCGGTGGGAACATTATATCCGTCTATAACGTTATATATCCTAACCTAAGGCAACTTAACATGTCGAATGTAATATTTTACCACATTCCTGGCTCGTTGGCCCCTACACCTCGGTGGGAACATTATATACGTCTATAAAGTTACATATCCTAGCCTAAGACAACCTAACATGTCGAATGTAATATTTTACAACATTCCTGGCGCGTCGGCACCTACTTCTCGGTGGGAACAGTATATACGTCTTTAACGTTATATATCCTAGCCTAAGGCAACCTTACATGTCGAATGTAATATTTTACAATATTCCTGGCGCGTCGGCAACTACTTCTCGGTGGGAACAGTATATCCGTCTATAACGTTATATATCCTAACCTAAGGCAACTTAACATGTCGAATGTAATATTTTACCACATTCCTGGCTCGTTGGCCCCTACTCCGCGGTGGGAACATTATATACGTCTATAAAGTTACATATCCTAGCCTAAAGCAGCCTAACATCTCGGATGTAATATTTTACTACATTCCTGGCGCACCGGCCCCTACTTCTCAGTGGGAACATTATATGCGTCTAAAACGCTATATATCCTAGCTTAAGGCAACCTAACATGTCGAATGTAATATTTTACAACATTCCTGGCGCGTCGGCACCTACTTCTCGGTGGGAACAGTATATCCGTCTATAACGTTATATATCCTAACCTAAGGCAACTTAACATGTCGAATGTAATATTTTACCACATTCCTGGCTCGTTGGCCCCTACTCCTCGGTGGGAACATTATATACGTCTATAAAGTTACATATCCTAGCCTAAGGCAACCTAACATCTCGGATGTAATATTTTACTACATTCCTGGCGCGCCGGCCCCTACTTCTCGGTGGGAAGATCATATACGTCTGTAACGCTATATATCCTAGCCTAAGGCAACCTAACTTGTCGAGCGTAATATTTTAGAACATTCCTGGCTCGTCGGCCCCTACTTCTCGGTGGGAACATTATATCCGTCTATAACGTTATATATCCTAACCTAAGGCAACTTAACATGTCGAATGTAATATTTTACCACATTCCTGGCTCGTTGGCGCCTACACCTCGGTGGGAACATTATATACGTCTATAAAGTTACATATCCTAGCCTAAGACAACCTAACATGTCGAATGTAATATTTTACAACATTCCTGGCGCGTCGGCACCTACTTCTCGGTGGGAACAGTATATACGTCTATAACGTTATATATCCTAGCCTAAGGCATCCTTACATGTCGAATGTAATATTTTACAATATTCCTGGCGCGTCGGCAACTACTTCTCGGTGGGAACAGTATATCCGTCTATAACGTTATATATCCTAACCTAAGGCAACTTAACATGTCGAATGTAATATTTTACCACATTCCTGGCTCGTTGGACCCTACTCCTCGGTGGGAACATTATATACGTCTATAAAGTTACATATCCTAGCCTAAGGCAACCTAACATCTCGGATGTAATATTTTACTACATTCCTGGCGCACCGGCCCCTAGTTCTCGGTGGGAAGATTATATACGTCCATAACGCTATATATCCTAGCCTAAGGCAACCTAACCTGTCGAGCGTAATATTTTACAACATTCCTGTCTCGTCGGCCCCTACCTCTCGGTGGGAACATTATATACGTCTATAACGTTATATATCCTAACCTAAGGGAACCTAACATCTCGGATGTAATATTTTGCTACATTCCTGGCTCGTCGGCCTCTACCTCTCGGTGGGAACACTATATACGTCTATAACGTTATATATCCTAACCTAAGGGAACCTAACATCTCGGATGTAATATTTGACAACATTCTTGTCCTGTCGGCCCGTACTCCTCGGTGGGAATATCGTATACGTCTATAACGTTATATATCCTAGCCTAAGGCAATCCTAACACGTCGAATGTAATATTTTACAACATTCCTGGCGTGTCGGCCCCTATTTCTCGGTGGGATCATTATATACGTCATTAAAGCTATATATCCTAGTCTAAGGCAACCTAACATCTCGGATCTAATATTTTACTACATTCCTGTCGCGGCGGCCCCTATATCTCGGTGGGAACAGTATATACGTCTATAACGTTATATATCCTAGCCTAAGGCAATTCTAACATCTCGGAAGTAATATTTTACAACATTCCTATCGCGTCGGCCCCTACTTCTCGGTGGGAATATTATAAACGTCTATAACGCCATATATACTAACCTAAGGCAACCTAAAATGTCGAGCGTAATATTTTACAACATTCCTGGCTCGTCGGCCCCTACTTCTCGGAGGGAACAGTATATAAGCCTATAACGTTATATATCCTAGCCTAAGGCAAACTAACATGTCGGATGTAATATTTGAAAACATTCCTGGCGTGTAGGCACGTACTTCTCGGTGGGAATATCATATACGTCTATAACGCTACATATCCTAGCCCAAGGCAACCTAACATCTCGGATGTAATATTTTACTACATTCCTGGCACATCCGACCCTACTTCTCGGTGGGAACATTATATACGTCTATAACGCTATATATCCTAGCCTAAGGCAAACTAACATGTCGAATGTAATATTTTATAACATTCCCGTCACTTCGGCACCTACTTCTCGGTGCGAACATTATATACGTCTATAACGTTATATATCCTAGCCTAAGGCAACCTAACATCTCGGATGTAATATTTTACAACATTCCTGGCGCGTCGGCACCTACTTCTCGGAGGGAACAGTATATAAGTCTATAACGTTATATATCCTAGCCTAAGGCAACCTAATATCTCGGATGTAATATTTTACTATATTCCTGCCGCGCCTTACCCTACTTCTCGCTGGGAACATTATATACGTCTAAAACGCTATGTATCATAGCTTAAGGCAACCTAACATGTCGAATGTAATATTTTACAACATTCCTGGCGCGCCGGCACCTACTTCTCGGTGGGAACAGTATATACGTCTATAACGTTATATATCGTAGCCTAAGGCAATCCTAACATCTAGGACTTAATATTTTACAACATTCCTGGCGCGTCGGCACCTACTTCTCGGAGGGACCAGTATAAAAGCCTATAACGTTATATATCCTAGCCTAAGGCAACCTAACATCTCGGATGTAATATTTTACTGCATTCGTGGCGGGCCTTCCCCTACTTCTCGCTGGGATCATTATTTACGTCTAAAACGCTATATATCCTAGCTTAAGGCAACCTAACATGTCGGATGTAATATTTTACAACATTCCTGGCTCGTCGGCCCCTACTTCTCGTTGGGAACATTATATACGTCTATAACGTTATATATCCTAACCTAAGGGAACCTAACATGTCGGATGTAATATTTGACAACATTCCTGGCGTGTAGGCACGTACTTCTCGGTGGGAATATCATATACGTCTATAACGCTATATATCCTAGCCTAAGGCAATCCTAACATGTCGAATGTAATATTTTACTACATTCCTGGAGCGCCGGCCCCTACTTCTCGGTGGGAAGATTATATACGTCTGTAACGCTATATATCCTAGCCTAAGGCAACCTAACATCTCGGATGTAATATTTTACTATATTCCTGGCACATCCGCCCCTATTTCTCCGTGGGAACATTATATACGTCTATAACGCTATATATCCTAACCTAAGGCAAACTAACATGTCGATTGTAATATTTTATAACATTCCTGGCGCGCCGGCCCCTACTTCTCGGTGGGAACATTATATACGTCTATATCGTTATCTATCCTAGCCTAAGGCAATCCCAACATCTCGGATGTAATATTTTACAACATTCGTGGCGCGTCGGCACCTACTTCTCGGAGGGAACAGTATATAAGTCTATAACGTTATATATCCTAGCCTAAGGCAACCTAACTTCTCGGATGTAATATTTTACTACATTCCTGGCGCGCCGGCCCCTACTTTTCGGTGGGAACATTATATACGTCTGTAACGCTATATATCCTAGCCTAAGGCAACCTAACTTGTCGAGCGTAATATTTTACAACATTCCTGGCTCGTCGGCCCCTACTTCTCAGTGGGAACATTATATACGTCTGTAACGCTATATATCCTAGCCTAAGGCAACCTAACTTATCGAGCGTAATATTTTACAACATTCCTGGCTCGTCGGCCCCTACTTCTCGGTGGGAACATTATATACGGCTATAACGTTATATATCCTAGCCTAAGGCAATCCTAACATCTCGGATGTAATATTTTACAACATTCCTGCCGCGTCGGCACCTACTTCTCGGAGGGAACAGTATATAAGTCTATAACGTTATATATCTTACCCTAGGCAACCTAACATCTCAGATGTAATATTTTACTATATTCGTGGCGCGCCGTCCCCTACTTTTCGCTGGGAACATTATTTACGTCTAAAACGCTATATGTCCTAGCTTAAGGCAACCTAACATCTCGGATGTAATATTTTACTACATTCCTGGCACATCCGACCCTACTTCTCGGTGGGAACATTATATACGTCTATAACGCTATATATCCTAGCCTAAGGCAAACTAACATGTCGAATGTAATATTTTATAACATTCCCGTCACTTCGGCACCTACTTCTCGGTGCGAACATTATATACGTCTATAACGTTATATATCCTAGCCTAAGGCAACCTAACATCTCGGATGTAATATTTTACAACATTCCTGGCGCGTCGGCACCTACTTCTCGGAGGGAACAGTATATAAGTCTATAACGTTATATATCCTAGCCTAAGGCAACCTAATATCTCGGATGTAATATTTTACTATATTCCTGCCGCGCCTTACCCTACTTCTCGCTGGGAACATTATATACGTCTAAAACGCTATGTATCCTAGCTTAAGGCAACCTAACATGTCGAATGTAATATTTTACAACATTCCTGGCGCGCCGGCACCTACTTCTCGGTGGGAACAGTATATACGTCTATAACGTTATATATCGTAGCCTAAGGCAATCCTAACATCTAGGACTTAATATTTTACAACATTCCTGGCGCGTCGGCACCTACTTCTCGGAGGGACCAGTATAAAAGCCTATAACGTTATATATCCTAGCCTAAGGCAACCTAACATCTCGGATGTAATATTTTACTGCATTCGTGGCGGGCCTTCCCCTACTTCTCGCTGGGATCATTATTTACGTCTAAAACGCTATATATCCTAGCTTAAGGCAACCTAACATGTCGGATGTAATATTTTACAACATTCCTGGCTCGTCGGCCCCTACTTCTCGTTGGGAACATTATATACGTCTATAACGTTATATATCCTAACCTAAGGGAACCTAACATGTCGGATGTAATATTTGACAACATTCCTGGCGTGTAGGCACGTACTTCTCGGTGGGAATATCATATACGTCTATAACGCTATATATCCTAGCCTAAGGCAATCCTAACATCTCGGAGGTAATATTTTACTATATTCCTGGCGCGCCTTCCCCTACTTCTCGCTGGGAAGATTATATACGTCTGTAACGCTATATATCCTAGCCTAAGGCAACCTAACATCTCGGATGTAATATTTTACTATATTATTGGCACATCCGCCCCTATTTCTCCGTGGGAACATTATATACGTCTATAACGTTATATATCCTAGCCTAAGGCAATCCTAACATCTCGGATGTAATATTTTACAACATTCCTGGCGCGTCGGCACCTACTTCTCGGAGGGAACAGTATATAAGTCTATAACGTTATATATCCTAGCCTAAGGCTACCTAACTTCTCGGATGTAATATTTTACTACATTCCTGGCGCGCCGGCCCCTACTTCTCGGTGGGAACATTATATACGTCCATATCGTTATCTATCCTAGCCTAAGGCAATCCTAACATATCGAATGTAATATTGTACAAAATTCCCGTCACTTCTGCACCTACTTCTCGGTGGGAACATTATAT